>BHDV01012345.1:197287-218916 GCA_005406045.1 Adoxophyes honmai
GTAATGAACGAACTTTGTAAACCTTGCAGGTTTGTACGGAACCCTCGGTGCGCGAGTCCGACTCGCACTTGGCCGGTTTTTTGGTTATCTGACCATAATATTAACTACAATTCCGTTTCACAACTGTAAATGTTTCATCTTAAAAATACCTCCCTCCAATGGTTTTGCCTCGATTACAGTTAAAGCTAAACCATGGATAAATTCCTCCCACTACTACCACATGTTTGGCGAATGTGCAGAGAAAGCAGGGAAAGATTTTATCCCACATTGGCGCATAGCTATTGCCCCTAAGTATCACATAAAAATGTCACAAAGGCTTGCCAAATGCGGCGACGCGTAGTTTTCGCTCCGAATCCAAGGCCTTAGAGAATCTTAGATCACATTACGTGGGATTGCTTACTATTGTAGGTATAGTGATGCGATATCAAAACTGTGGTGATATTTTCTAATGACAATATGGACTGCATCGAGGTATTAAAATGAACTGTCAATTTAATGAAATTTTGGTGTAATATCAATAATAAACTATTGCGGTCGCCTTTTTCACTAGACTGTCCGCCAATCGCCATTTAATCCAGTCACTAGCTGTGCGACCGAGCTTTGCTCGGATTATTCAGTAAGTAAGAAATCATATCCCGGTTTTTATTTTTTTTCTCGGAAAATCGCGTTTTCCCGGGAAAACCACTTATGTAGATAAACTTAAAACTCTAATCCTCGTCTATGTAAAAATTTTCATGAAAATCGTTAGAGCCGTTTCCGAGATAGCTGGTATATATTTATAAATATATATACAAGAATTGCTCGTTTAAAGGTATAGGATTATAGGAAATCACCTCGGAGTTCGAGATACCCAGCTGAAAGTTCTGTAAATATTTGCATATTGACGCCCTGAAGGTTGTCTCAAAACCTACATATCCTAGGGTGTGCGCAGCTATTAAGTTTCAAGGTCAAAAGTTACAAAAATCGGTTTTTTGCGCTTCTTTTGTAAATAACTCATTTCCCATGGATTTTTGCTTTTTGTATTCGTTTTCAATACTGTAAAATACAAAATTATCTACAAATTTTGCATCTATTTTTTTTATACTGGTAAAGGCCAGAGAGCGCGCGGTCACAGCATCAGTGCCGTAGCGTTTCGTGAGCTCTGCCTACCCCATTTGGGAATACAGGCGTGACGCTTGTTTTCTTATTAAGCAGCACTGTGTCTCGGCCCTAAGCGACTTCTACAGAACAACCGCACAACTAGTTATTTCATAAATCAATAAACTTTCATTACCAATATGCAAATTATGCGTTTTGTTCGCAAAGCCAGTTCCCCATCATTATTATGATAACAACCAGGCAGATTAACCCTTTAGCGTTAAATTGGGAGCTAAATCTCTCTTCTCCCTCACTCGTACGGGTTGGAAAAGGACAGTTGCGTTGATGTTGACTTAAGGTAATGAAGATTGAAAACTCCGACCCTTTGTAACTAGGTTGGGAGGGTAGTTCTGTTGTTGCTAAGGACACAAACGCTGAGGTAAACCAAGATTGAATAGGGTGAGGTACTTACTTCTTGTTTTCTTGCAGGGGTTGTTAAATTTTTTAGGCTAAGGCAGTGGTCCGACACCTTTTACGGCCAGTCACAATTTTTAATATACCTACCTACTCGTATTATTCTAGCTAACCCAGCGAACTTCGTACCGCCTTAAAATGTTCGTAGTAAGAAAATAAGGAAAAAAAATCTGTTTGAAGTTGTCTTTCGTTATCAATAACTAAACATTATTCTGTTATATTGGGTCACTATCATATATAAGACCTTTTTAAAAAGTCTGATTATAATAAAAAACGTACATTTTAGTACCTACATTTTTACAGAATCATCGGACAACGGTAACAAAATAAAAAACGCAAAAAAAACATCCAATTTATAGCGTGCGCACACAGAGAGCGGTCAGGAGTTCCGAGTTCCGAGTTCTGAGTTCTGCGTTCTATCGAACGTACCGATCTCTAACAACAGCGCACACAGCGGGCGGTCAGACCGCGGCGGTCAAAGCAGAACGCCGCGGTCAGAGAGTTCTATTGCCGCGGAGACAGAGAACGCAGAACTCCGGGATGTCGGAGGTTGCAAATACAGAGAAGTTAATTGAATTTGTTAGGGAATGGAGTTTATTTATACGATTTTAAGTGATGTAGATTAGATTTGATAAGATGTAGATTAGATTAGCCAGCTTTTCTTTTGCTGAAACACACTTTCGCCAATTAAAATTTTGTTTTTAAATATGAGGTTTCAAGATGTAATTCAATTAATTAAAACTATTTATCGACATGCGAAAATAAACATAGAATAGTTTTCCATCTTGAAAAATACGGAAAAAATACTACTAAATTCACCCTGTTCTTCTCGGGTGATATTAATAGGGTGCACCCAATACTTTCTTTTTCTTTTAGAAGCTTCTAAGCTCCACAAAACAATAATTCTTCGTCGAAAAATGAACTCTCCATTGACATGTTGTATGTACGAAGACACGAACGAAACTAGAACGCAAGAATTTGACCGCCGCTTGTGTGCGTCGGAACTCTTGAGCGGTCAGCGATCAACAGAACGCGGAACTCCTGACCGCTCTCTGTGTGCGCCCGCTATTAGTGCAGAAGTTCGGAAGTTAAGTGCATACATAGGTACATTTAGACGATTATTTTTTATGTATGTATTTTATTTAACACAATCTAATCTCTCAGCTAATGGTCTAATATCCTAAAAGACTCTCGCTAGACGGTTGATTAAAGGAACTGATGCAAAAGGCGGTGCTTCTTGATACGCATCGCCAGGAGGTTCCTCAGTCTGTAGCTCTAACCATCGGTAGCTTGGGTCTTGCCTCGTTGCCGATGGCACGCTAGGTTAGGTTTTTATAATATTTGTATATTTTGCCTTTCATTAGCCCAATTTGCTAACAATACCTGACTCTATTTCATTAGTCATCTCCTCATCTCTTACGACAATGAAGGAAGAAAATATAGAGATGTGTGATTGTGGAGGTGAAGGGTATATGTGTACAAAGAAACGCATAGATGAGTAGTGGTGCGTGCGGCTATCAACTTGTGCCTTTCTCGTGAAAATGTCCAGGTAATTTTAGAATGTCAACAATCAATTATGGGTTGTACTTTGCTAAGGGTGCGGTTGAGGGTACGGCATGATTAAGCCTATTTTAGCACCGCGCGAACGTACACATCGTCATCGGGTTTCGGTTTGACGCAGAATTGAACGTCATAAAGTATTTTTAGCATTAACTCCAATAAACTAGGATAGGCGACCTTATTAAGATAGTGATATTAGATACATATGTACATACATCACGCCTGTATTCCCGGATGGCGTAGACAGAGCACACGAAACGCTAAATAGTCACCGTAGCCACGTTTAGCATATTATTGTTAAGTTTAAAGATAGATGAAAGAGGTATATCATTTCAGTGACAGGTTGCTAGCCTATCTTCTATAAAGCTTATAATATTTAAAGCATATCTTAACATATTTCCTTAGTCGCCTTTTACGACATCCATTGAAGAAATGGATCCACGAGATAGAAAAATCCGTCGCCAATGTCTACAAACAGCACCTCTGAAAATCTATTTTTTTTGTTGAGGTCGTGAGAGGCGAATAAGGAAATAGGTTAAAGTACATTTTAGGCGACAGGCTAGCAATCCTCACTTTTTTACCTCTTATTGTGCTAGAAATAGCTACGAAACGTGAAATAGATATAGTTTTGTTCATGTAGTGGAAACACTCACGCACCCAAGAAAGTTATACCCAAACAAGTTAAAAAAGTTATTATGTAGTGTAAAAACGGCGTTTGGGCTCAATGCATTCCGTTTGAGGGACCGTTGGTGAAATTACTGGGCTACAACCGGCTTCTCTTCTTTAAGGCGAGGTATTCCAAGGGAGACGGAATTGAAGGTTGCAAGTTCTAATGTAACTTTCTGCTAAATGACAGTCTTGAAAAAAATATATGTTATACGTAAAGATATTGCCTAAGGAACGTGCTAATTGGTTACACGATAGGATGTACAGTATGTGCCCCCACTTACCTATCCAGGCAATTCGGTGTTTTGAACGCGCACCACTACTAATACAAAGTTTGTCTAACTATTTTTAGCGAAATATTAATATCATGAACTACCTCATTTTGATTTTGCTAAAAATAGTTAGACAAACTTTGTATTAGTAGTGGTGCGCGTTCAAAACACCGAATTGCCTGGATAGGTAAGTGGGGGCACATACTGTACTTTCCTCGATCATATAAATTCTCGAAAACAGGCAAAAATAAAAACTAAAACCCATTATTTGGTTTTATTCTTTTTAATTTCTACATAATTTTTATATGGAAATATTTATCTTTAAGTACTACAGAGAATCTGCTAAATTATAGTTTTCAATCGATGTTGTTTATTTTTTAAATTCATATTTATTCTGAAACTTGACCGCGTGCCCAACGTATTGACAACCTGCCGCGTCGCCCGCTACCCCGCCTTCGCCTTCTTTTGCGCGAGAGGGACGCGGGGTACAAATCTAGTAGAACCTCGCCTTAAATATTAATGTTACCTGTTTCTATTTTGTTGTTCGTTCGTACCATGTACTTAATTTGAATTTTTAGCAAAACTGCATGCTGAGTGTGTTCTCAATGTAAATTTTCTTTTACTTTAAAGTTTCCGAGGTCGCACTGAAAACTAGCGTAGCAGGGCCGCAATATCATGCTGAGTGCGGCCCTTTTGGTGCTATTTAGCAAATTGAAGTAATTATTTTATTGCATGCATAGTCAAGCATTCCCAAGAAAATAAGTCACATCGGATGTTACTGTCTGCGCCGAGAAGCGCAGAACGATGTCCGAGAGTAGCCGAACGAGTAATTTATCTATATTGAACTTTATTTACAAACGACCTGGGCACAATTTTGTTTGCTATGCATTCTCGCTTACACACTTTAGTTCGGGTACTCGACGCATTTGGCGCTGGGGTGCTATACATCTGTCATGAGTCATCTGTCTGAGACATCAACCAATAACCAATCACAACGCAGGTGTTCAGCGCGCGAAAAAAATCTCTTTTATCATTAACTTAAGTGGCTTATTGTACAGGTACATCGTGGAGCATTCTTTGTTCTGTAATACTGTACTTTGTTTAAGGCCTATTTTTATTTTTTTATCTGTGACAAATTGAATTGACTTTATTTTCTTTTTAATCAATTCACGAAGATTGTGGGTGAAGTAAAGCGGTAAAAAAAGACACATTAAAATCCATAAGTATATTGAACATTAATAATTATTAACACAGCGAGTAGCTTATAAAAGTGGACATTTATTTATTTTTTATACTTTTATTTACAAATTATACTAGCATCAATCTAATGAAATCTGAACCTGCAAAAAATCGGCTAGTAAGAGAAGGAGTATCTATAAGTATTACAATTGAGTTCTTTTTCCTTTGTTCATTTCGGTAGCCATACATTATCATTGTGTTATTTCCAAACCTAATTCCGTTTCCTAGTTTGGTAAAATACGCGAAAAGTGCAATGCCTTTAATATTTTATTTTATCAATGTCAAAATTACTTTTTTTAATTATTGCTGGCCATGAGCACACAGTCATTCAGTCGAAAACAAAAGACGAAACATTGCAAAAGACATTGGAATAGTGTTACCACTTATTTGAGTGTATAGTTGGGTTCAGCTTTCTTTAGACTGACAGTCAACAAATCAACTAAAATAAAGGTACACAATACAACTAGATATGTTAAAATTAGGCATACCTATAAAAAAATAACTTTTTCAGTCAAATCGTCACAATAATAGGTGTAATGGGGTTATTTTTTATTTCTTGAATACATTTAACATGGGTTAGGCGTAGTTCGAACTATGCACATCCAAAGGAATCTCTACAATAATAAACCATTAACGTTTTCACTGCTCTCGATGCATATAATTATGTATATGTCGTGACCGGAAATGAGTGGACGCTAAACGGAACGCAAGCACGCCATCTGGTGCCGACCATGGTATAAGAAGACTTGGCTGTATGGCTTCCAGGCCTTTGCCTTTTCCACATGAAAGAATTTTAAAAAGAACAACCATGGTATTTTGGCGCGCTTCGACAGAGTCGTGACGTTACCGGCGGGTCCTGGCATGAACACGCTTGCTCGAGACGCCAACCAGTAAACAAGTCGTCACGGAACTGTCCCACGTTTCGCTTAGTGTTAACATTGTGATTGTATTTCAGTACTAGTAAAACCTTTATTGTAATTAACGACGAACTTATCATTGCACGATACCCAACACTGCCCACAAAATGTCTGAAAATTCCCGTCGAAATCCTGAAGCTTCCACATATATGCTTTGTGAGATTCGGCCTGTCACGCTGTCAAAGATTCGCAGGCATTTGTACGCACAGGTAGGTACAGTCACGAACCGGGATTGTTGAGCCACTTGCCGCTGTTCGCAATTTAGACGTGTAATTAATGACCGATGTGACCGACTAGATGTCAGCTATTGGATTAGTATTACACGACCAAGTTACAAACATAGGTAAGTGGCTCAACAATTCCTGTTCGCGATGGTACGTTCATGGCACCTGACGAAGGGTTGACTCTTAAAGGTGGCAGCAAATGCGTTAAATAGTAACTAAACTATTTATTCGCACCAGTAACAATTACATAAGTGTACATAAGTATCTGATGTTAATAAACAATATTTTTTTGCTTTTGCATGATCAACAAATTATTTCTACAGTCGAACCAATTGAGTTCCAGCCCACCGCAGAACGTTGTTAAAATAAACTTAATAATGTTTTTCTTTGTAGCAATGCAATGTCACTGCAACGTTAACTGTAAATTGGTGCTACGGTAGGTAATAATAATAACGTGTGTAACGGAGTCATAATAAACGGATTCTACTGTATTTTAAAAACATGTAAGTCTACAACGTACAAATAATAAATACACAACAAAAAAAAGAAAATTTAAACTAATAAAAATAATTACAGTGAAGATTGTCAATGATAAGTATGAAAATTACATTGTAACGTTTTCTCCTGTTCTTAGTGTATTGAAATAAAAAGACTAAAACGTAGATATAGACAACCACAGGACAAACTGTTTCAAATACATTTTGCTTCATCAAAACACTTAATTTACAAAAAAGTGATGAACGATGTACTCTTACAGTTACGCCACTGATTCAGTATACGGAAACTTTTAGCTTAGTTTAGTGCCTGGAAAGTTTTTGCTAAGTATCTGGAAACTTTTCAGTATCTGGAAAGTTTTTGCTAAGTATTAAGAAACGTTTTAGTATCTGGAATCTTTTTGGTATTTGCAAACTTGATGGTATCTAGACACTTGTCTTGTCGATATCTGGACACTTTTTAGTATGTATCTGGAAACCAGTTGGTATCTAGAAACTTTTTAATATCTAGAAACTTGTTGGTATCTGGAAACTTATTGGTATCTAGAAACTTTTAAGTACCTAGAAACTTTTTGAAATTTAATAACTTTTTGGAATGTTGAAACTTGTTGGTTTCTGGATTTTTTTTTTCGAATCTGGAAAGTCTAAATTTGCACGATAGTCGTGCGGTCTCGGCAGCACTCGGTGAGCACGCGCGAGCGCTCGCGCGGCGCGCAGAGCAGGCGCGACGGCAGCCGTCAGGCCTGCGCGCGCGCCGGCGCCGGCGCCGTCAGGGGCGTCTCCGTAGATAGACAGACATAGCACAAACTGTTTTGAATATATTTTCCTTCATTTAACTTAATACACTTAATTTAAAAACACACGATGAAGTTTAGATGATACTTTTACAGCTATGCCACTGAATCTGAATACGGAAACTTTTAGTTAAGTGTCTAGAAACTTTTTGCTGAGTATTTGGAAACTTTTTGATATATATCTGGAAACTTTTTGGTATACATCTGGAAACTTTTTGGTAAGTATTTGGAAACTTTTTGGCAAGTATCTCGAAACTTCTTGGTACGCATTTTGAATTTGGTATGCGTTTGGAAACTTTTTGTCATATTTATTGTAGTTTATATCTGCACGATTGTCGTCCGGTCTCGACAGCACTCGGTGAGCACGCGCGAGCGCTCGCGCGGCGCGCAGAGCAGGCGCGGCGGCGGCCGTCAGGCCTGCGCGCGCGCCGGCGCCGGCTGCGCCGTCAGGGGCGTCTCCGCGAAGCGCACGCCCAGGCGTGGCTTGACGCGCCCGTTCTGGGAACAAGAGTATTTATACATATTTTGTTTGAGTGTTTATATGCATACCATAGGTAAACATGGACTTTTGAAAGGTGATCCGCTGATGGGCGACATTTTTTTACATGATAGAAATCAGGATCCTGTGTGGTGTCGAGATAGAAAACACTTCTCTATTTCTTCCGTGGATGTCGTAAGAGGCGACTAAGGAAATTGGTTTAGGTTATGAGTATTGGTATAGGTATGTTTTAGGCGACAGGCTAGCAACCTGTCACTATTATACTAGCTACTTGTTCCATTTGTTTCCAAACCTAAAACTATGCTAGAAATTGCTGCGAAGCATGAAAATGGTCATAATGACTGTTTTGTTTACGTCACGTTTCGTGTTCTCTGCTTACCTCATTTTGGGAACAAAGGCGTGATTGTATGTAAAAATCAGCAAGGTCAATTATGAACATTTTGAGGTTTTTTTTACAGGGGTTTTCAGATGTGTATGTTACCCGACCACTGGTTAAAATCATCATCATCATCAGTCTATATACGTCCCACTGCAGGGCACAGGCCTCCTCTCAGTATGAGAGGGCTTGGGCGATAGTTCCCACGCGGGCCCATTGCGAATTTGGAACTTCACACACAACGTTGAATTACTTCGTCGCTTCGTGGTTAAAATATTCGGTCAATTTCCGGCCACCCTGTATTTCTTTCAGCCTCTAAATACGTTCTCTTTCATTTCCGGCCTCATGTGTCTCATGCCAACCAATTTATCCCCGTAATGGCCGCATCCGGGTTCGTTAAGGGCAACACGCTGAAGGGCCTTTTTAGTAACCAGAGAATGCAATTACCATGCTACCGCCATTTGCCCGGAATCGGTGGATTTGTAACCCCGTGGATTAATCCACAACACGGTTTCAATATGTAACAGAGGCCTGGTGAAAATGGGTCAAGATTTTTGTGTTGTTTCTGAGGATTACGGCAACACATACAAAGTCGCGTATTGTATGTAAGTCAAAATTATACGCGCGTCTATCCGATGCCTTGGCGCGTAGCTCCAGATGATGGGTCACGGATTGGCCCGAAACACGTCGAGCTAATCTCGGTATAAAAGACGTGAGTAGATCCGTTTATTTCACCACGAAAAATTATGTTAAAAAATCAATTGTTTTACCACTATCGCGATACGTGACTGTCTTTACAAATCTCACGTTTAGGTGTCGCTAAGGCAATCCCGTTGACATTTTCTAAGAAAAGTGTGAAGCGATAGTACATTTCGTCGAACGTTTACGCTCTTTGATGGCTGTTGGCACTACTGGGAATTCACTTGAGCTGTCTTAAGGGTGGTTTACACGGTGCGAGCTAGCTTCCGAGTAGCTTCACTGCAGTAACTCGCTCTGTTTGGACGTACCTAAAGAGTAACTGCTTGCGAGTTGGTCACTAGCTCGCATGGGAGTTACCTACTTCAACATTTTTTGTTTACACTCGCCTGCATGCCCAGTAACAATTGGTACAAGATAGCGGCTCGGCTTTCACTTGCATCGTTTGTACGCGTTGGATAGTAGCTCAGCTCACCAGTGACAGTGAGAAACCTGTGCTTTTTTTCGCGACTCGACACAGTACTGGGCAGTAGCTAGGTGTCATGTAAACAGCAAAGGCAAGCCGAGTTACTGGCGTGCGAATGGACAAACCGCGTAACTGTAAACCAGGCAGTAGTAGGTACTGTGTAAACCAGCCTTTAAGGTCCAAACGCACTGACAGCGGAAGCTATCGGTTGTAATTTTCGAAATCAAATGAGAGAGCGTACTGTAAGAGGTGGTAACACGTGTGTGTTACTGGCTCCTATAATGCATGGCCAGTTTATACCAATTCAAATTTATTTTAATTTTGAATCAGGAATTTAAACAATTTTGTAGTAGTTCATTTCTAAATGGCTGGCCGGCATTACTGAGCTCCGCCTCCTGAGTAAGGACATTTTTTGTGACTCTCTGAAAATATAAATAATATTTCAACTCAACACCATGTTTCCTTTTTACTAAAAGCATTAGGGATTGCCAGTTTAGAGCCACGGGCGTTGATATCCTGTACCTAATACCTCTCGTATAAATGTGCCTTAAGCGAGTTCTCCACACACCCCTTTACAGTACACATCGCCTCGGCCGGGAAATAAGCGTTTCGTTCGTATCATCACGCCACCGCACTGCCTCGCTTCCGCCGTTAGTGTGTTTAGAGCCTTAGTCCATTTTCTTGGCTCCGGCACAGAAATTATGTTCACTTTGGAGCAAATTGGAAACCCCCTGGGACTTGTAGCCGTGATCCTGTCGTTTGAGGAAATCTTTGCTTTTACTCGCACACTTTCATCTTATCTTGTAAAAGATATGTTAAGGGGTCGATTGGGATTACTTTGAAAGGCAGCGGAGTTCAGGAGCTCACCGCTGCTAACTTGTATGTAGCGTTGCCAGGCGTCCGGATAAAGCTGGACATAGGTAGGCTTTTTGATTGCGTGTCCGGCCAAAATAAACGGTGTCCGGCTTGTCCGGCTTTTGTTAGGCTTTTTACATTTCGCACACGAGCACATGACATGAGCAAGCGTCGAGCGTAGCCGAGCGCCGAGCGTGACCGAGCGCAAGCGAGGCGACGAGTCAGTCGTTCGCTCACGCAAGCCGAAAACTTAATTTTTGTGGCCACAATTAGCAATTTTTTAGGTTTAAAGTTAATAATAAAAAAACTTGATCATATTATTAAGTCTATGATAAAATCCTCAATAAACATAAGAATAATAGGGTGTCCGGCTTTTCTACCCAAATGTCCGGCCAAACTGGCTAGTCTGTCCGGCTATTAGGTTTGGCGACCTGGCAACCCTACTTGTATGCAATGACGCACGCATAGTGTAACCAGTGACGTGAACAGTACTAAGTACGTACTGTAGTTCCACTCCCGAATTTGTTTGGGCTTAAAATTAGATATTGATGTCTCTTTCTAACAGAAATTAAACGATTATGAGTCGGTGGATCCACGCAAAAATCGTTATAGTACGCAATTTCAGAATTACCCTATATCAAACGTACTGACGTATTTTTCGTTCACTAACATCCCAATATTTTTGTTACGAGCCATTTTCCACAATTCGGTCAGTCAATAAAACATCCACTTTCGAAATAGCAGATTAATGGCCCATCTAAATAAAATACTTACGACCCCAGCGACAATAATCCTAAGTGTTTCCAAAACCTTTTACAGTAAAGGTCCGACCACACCGCAGCTTAAAATCCGGTCTCGCTTCGGAATCGCAGTGTCGCGTCGTTTTCGCACCGTTTTCGCCGCGTGGTCCCCAGACCGCAGCTTAAAAAACGGTGACGGTACGGAATCGCAATGACGTGCGTCACGATAATCTTTTTGTCGCAAACCTTCCAAACCGGTGCTTAAAATTCGCTGCGTCAAAATCATGCTTCAAATACCTATGTGACATAAGTAAAGATCAACTGTACCCATCACAGCAACAAAACAAAAGAACGTGACTCAGTTGTCTCGTTCCTTTTTAAAATTTTAGACATAGAATCTGATAATCTCTATGTGAAAAGCGAAGTGTTACCGACAATAACCGAGAAACCCCGATTCGCAAATCTTTGCGTAAAAATCGCTGCATCTACAAGACAGCTGCGTCTTTTACGTCACCGGTGTGGTGTCTGCCATAAGATCTCGGTGTAATATTTTTTGCGATTTTTACGCAGATCAATTTACGGTGCGACAGCGTATTTTAAGCTGCGGTGTGGGAGCATGCGGCGAAACCGTTGCGAAAACGACGCGACACTGCGATTCCGAAGCGACACCGGATTTTAAGCTGCGGTGTGGTCGGACCTTTACATCTACTCATTTTTTTGTGGAACGTAGGTAAAACTCGTTATTTTAAGCATAAAACTACAGTGAGACTCACTCAGGAGATTAGCTCGATATGTTTTGAACTAATTCGTAATCCATCATCCGTTTGACGCAACTGGGAAGTACACGTCAGTACAGTCACCAGCATTAAATATCTGCCACGACGGAGCGTGCAAAAATATCTGACACGTCCTACTGCCTTTAGAAATGTTTCTCGTATCAGATGTTTTTGCAGCCTTATTGTATCAGATATTGGTGCTTTATTTATTTTAGTGTCGTGTCGTTGTTGTGTGGTGTCGGGTATAGATTAACACCTCTCCATTTCTTCCGTGGATGTCGTAAGAGGCGACTAAGGACATCGGTTAAGGTATACTTTAGGCGACAGGGCTAGCAACTTGTCACTATTGTACCTGCCACCTCAAAACCTAAAAAATATTATGCTAGAAGTGGCCACAAAATATGAAATAGTCATCGTTTTGTCTATATAGCGTTTTGTGTGCTCTGCCTACCCCGTTTTGGAATGCAGGAGTGATTGTATGTATGTATGTACACATATACATACATATTCTCACGCCTGTATTCCCAAGAGGGGTAGGCAGAGCACATGAATTCAAAAATCCAGTGCCACGTTTAGCAATTTCAGGGTGACCAGATGGTTAAATGTGATATTGCAGTGACAGGTTGCTAGCCCATCGCCCACAATACACTAACCCTTTCCCAGAGTCGACTCTTACGACACCCACGGGAAGAAAGGGGGAGGTGCTATTCTAACCCGGCACCACACGGGGGATGTATGTATGTATGTATTTTTATTAACATAATTTGCATTTTCAAGAAAAACTTTCCATCGAACATACCTACAACGCTCAACCAGCAAGCTGCGATAACAATGTGGATAGTTGTAACGCTTCTCACTTAACAATTTTATAGTTTTAGATGTTTGGAAACAAAGTTAAGGTTTCCTAGCCATGTTTATAGAGAAAAGTTTTGTACGGCTTCGATAATAAAATACGGGTTTGTTGTCGAGTTTAATCTACAAGTTAAAGTTCGCCTTTTACCATCGCGAACAGGGATCGTTGAGCCACTTACTTATGTTTGTAACTTGGTCGTGTAATACTAATCCAAAATCCAATAGATAACATCTGTCAGTCACATCGGTCATTGATTACACGTCTAAATTGCGAACAGGGGCAAGTGGCTCAACAATCCCTGTTCGTGACTGTACATGAAGCTGTTGCCCAGTAACTTGTTTTATGTAACTGTTTTATTTGCAATAAAGAGTCGTAATACCTAATAAACCTCACAGATTAACGCATGATACGTAACTACTTAGTTTGTATTTTCTACTTCTATTTTTCTATTCTATTTTATATGTATAATCATTAACAGCACGACGTAATAAACAAAGCCGCTTCTCGCTCTGTCCCTATGTGTATGCTTTGATCTTTAAAAGTGCGCATCGGATTTTTTGCGGTTTTTTTTATTAGACAGTTATTCTAGAGAAAGGTTTATACGTATAAAACATATCTGAAATAGTAAATAAACACTGATCATTTTCGAGGTTTCTACTGTGATGAAGTAAATACCTACACTTTTTTTTTAACTTTTTGATGGATGAAAATAATGTAGGTACGGCAGAATTGTAAACCTAAATCAGAATTACATCCGTGCAAAGCCGAGGCAGGTAGCCAGTTTCAAATAATTAACAAATCTGCCTTTCTCTTAGCCGTTGCTCTCCTACCATTGTCTTTATTATTTATTAAAGAACTTAAACTGTTACCGTTTAGTAATTCTTCTCATCCAAGGACCACTAAGCGCCGGAACTTTGCCGAAACCGTTAAATTTTGTAGCATCGCAAAGACCCTCATTATTTTTTCAGCCTGCACCCTGCTTAAAAAATAAACAGAGTCCAAAAATGTCCGGCATTTCCCTTCCGAAAAGATAATAGAGTTTATCGTGAAGCAACAGAGTTTTTACGGGATACGCAGCTATTGTTTGGGACCTTTGTACCGACATAAATAATTTTTAGTTTGAACCAATGTTTGAACCAACTTTTACCGTAAAATAACGAGATTAGGGATGGCGTGGGCTGTTACATTTAAGCCAAGGATACATTAGGGGACAAATGTGCCGCGACACGAGTTCCCAGCAACGTCGGGCGAAGTAGCGCGACTTTGCCGGACTTCGCACGACATGTCGCGCGACTTATATCCGCGTATATACACGTGTCGCGGCACATTTGTCCCCTAATGTATCCTTGGCTTATGAATGGCACAAAACGACAAAAGAGTTAGGTAATTTTCATCGCGAAAGAGCAAAGGCGCATAGTGCGGGTTTGTCCGCAACCCGCAACAGGTCACGTTTGGAATTCAGTTTCGGAATCTCGATTCGGAATCTCGAATTGGACTGTCCGAACGCACTAAATCCATACGGCATCTATGGATCAGCCACAGACGTTCGGAAAAATTCCGTTCGGAATTCCTAACGGAAAGCTTCCGTCTGTATGTGACTGGTCCATAGGTTTGTATGGATTAACTGCGTTCGATTTTCCGATTCGAGATTCCGAAACGGAATTTTTCCGAATGTATGTGGCTGGCCAAAGACGTGAGCACATCCGTTTTATTTCACTATGTGTGAGTTTCTTATTATATTTACATTCGAAACTTTCTCTAGTTTTTGAAAACTGACAAATTACTAAGCAAACGTTTATTTGACTCGCAAAAAACAGCTTCAACTTCTTTCAACTTGAACGCTTTGTTTTTGTTCGATTAACATTCACATCGCTTCGTCGTTTTAAAAATGGCCGCTGCGACGCCAAGCGAAATTAAATGGAATATCTAAACGCAGTGTTTAGAATCTAAACACTGCGCTAAACGCAAACGAAAGCGTGTGTTCCGCATTTAAAGTAGTTTAAACTGTGACCATAACGCTGGCTCCACCATTAGCGAGATGGACAGACGACCTCATAAAGGTCGCCGGAAAACGCTCGATGCAGATAGCTTCCTATTTATGGAAGTCTTAAGAGGATACCTATGTTCAGCAGTGGACGTCTTATGGCTGAAATGATGATGATGGTGAATAATAAATAATCCAGTGTAAATCACCGGACTTCAAGACTGGCCAAGCTGCGTGCTGTCCGTACGACCACGGCAGTGTAGCATTGACGTAAGGGCGAACCTTCATCGCAAAACGTCACAATAAATGTGAATAAACGTAATGAAGATTTCCTTTGTCGAGCAATGCAAGGTCACTATGGCGTTCACTGTAAATAGGGTGGAGAGACAATTGGTTTGGATTTATATTTTGTACCTAAAATAATGTACTAAGTAAAATACAATTTTCATTTCTTTTTCTTTTATTCTTTGAGTCTATTCATCTCGTCTCATCTGTTAGCATTATTATAATCAAATTGGATAAAAATATTTGCTTTTCGCTTGAGGTTTCGTAAGTAAAGTTTTTGAATTGTCTGAATTATAATAGGAATAACGGTCGGAAAATGTTTTTATGATGATAAGAATATATTAATAAGAGCTCGTTCTCGAGTCTTAGGCGTAAGTTTAATAAGTAATTGATACAATAAAGTTTTAATTTACCTACGCTAGTGATATTTTAATGAGACACCTCTTATCTCTGTATGTAAATTACAAACTAAACTAAGTATGATAAAATAATAAACTAAAATAATAATAATAAAAAGTTTTTATTCATACCTTTATGACGAGTGGCGTTTCCAAATTGATGTTTCTTTTCATGGAGCTAGACCTTGAATTTCCTGTAAAAACATGAAGTGTCAGATTTTTGTTCTGTATGTACCATTCAATAAATACGTGGGATTGTAGCTAGAACTTGTTTTTAGTTATAATTACAAATAGTGTTTTTAACCGACTTCAAAAAAAGGAGGAGGTTCTCAATTCGTCGGGATATTTTTATTTTTTTTTTATTTTTTTTTTATGTGTGTTCGCTGATTACTCGAAGACGCCTGGACCGATTTGGAAAATTCTTTTTTTGTTTGAAAGGGTATAGTTTCCAGGTGGTCCCATTGCCAGCATATCTTGATCTGATGATGGAATATGAGGGAAATCGAGGGCAACCCTCAAATTTTATTGGCACAGGTAATGTTTTTAGTACATTTTTCAAAGCTACACCAGTATTTACGTCTGGCAGTAAAAAAAATATGACTGAGCTGATGATGGAAGGTCAACTCCTCAATGCTTAGGAGTTAAAGGATAATTCTTTCAATACTGAATGCACCTGCAGACTGGAAATTATAATTTCTCTAATTAGTGAGGCCTGCTGGTGATGGAAGGTCACCCTCATTAGACAAATGCTTTCAGTATAGCCCAAATTTGAAGTCGGTTTTTTTTGTTTAAAATTATTATCTCATGTTTATTGGGATGCACAACACTTAGATAGTAAAATTAATAATAAGGCAAGAAATTATTTTTGTGACGTGTGTATGAATTAGAGATGCAACGAATAGTTGAAATTCTCATCCAAAAATAGAGTATAGCCTTTCTTATCAGTGAGATTCCCAGGACTTTCATGTCAGTCACCTATAGTATCAGAAGTAAGTATAGTATAGTAGCGGCCACGCAGCAGGCTTGCTTGCAGAGCCTCCGCGCCGCGCCGCGCTGGTCGAGGCAGTAGGAGCCGTACACCAGCGGGTTCATGCACGAGTGGGAGACGGCCATGGCGAAGAGTTTCGCGTAGTAGTCACCTATAGTATCAGAAGCCGCAGCGGCCAAGCAGCAGGCTTGCTTGCAGAGCCTTCGCGCCGCGCCCCGCAGGTCGAGGCAGTAGGAGCCGTACACCAGCGGGTTCATGCACGAGTTGGAGACGGCCATGGCGAAGAGTTTCACGTAGTAGTCACCTATAGTATCAGAAGCCGCAGCGGCCACGCAGCAGGCTTGCTTGCAGAGCCTCCGCGCCGCGCCCCGCAGGTCGAGGAGTAGGAGCCGTACACCAGCGGGTTCATGCACGAGTTGGAGACGGCCATGGCGAAGAGTTTCACGTAGTTGTCACCTATAGTATCAGAAGCCGCAGCAGCCACGCAGCAGGCTTGCTTGCAGAGCCTCCGCGCCGCGCCGCGCAGGTCGAGGCAGTAGGAGCCGTACACCAGCGGGTTCATGCACGAGTTGGAGACGGCCATGGCGAACAGCAGGCCCTGGACGCGGCTGGACACGCGCCGGGCTGAGTCCCGGTCCACCATGTACCTAGGGCGAAGAACATAATATATAAGCCCCGCAAATTGATATTGCGATTGGCGGCCGTCAGTTGTCATACTGACAGTGACATTTCTTAATAGATTTGATGTAATTTAATTATCAAACGGAGTTTTTTATAGCTTATTCACTTTTCATTACATATTTTTTTGCTATCTGTACTTTTTGCGACGAATGACGTCACGCAGCTGTTATTGTGATAAGGTTCCATCAAAATATCAACGCGCGGGGCTAGTACATTATAGTTACACAATTACGTCCGTGTTCCTGAATGAGGTAGACAGACACACGAAACGTGACAGTCATTTTTTTTACTATATACCTTTTTTTGTAACAATTTAATTTTGAAAAAAAAAACTGTCAGAAGGTTTCTTGCGGCGCATTCTTCTCGGCAATGATGATCTTTCCGAAGCGCTGGTAGATTCGAAAATGATGTGTAGAATGCTCTTAGACCCATTAGTATAAATAAAGTTTTGAATTTTGAATAGAATTTTGAAAAAAGCCGTGACTATTTCACGCTTGGCAGCTTCTAGCATATTTTTTTGCTAAAAAAAAAGATAGAAGAGTTATTATAATAGTAACAGATTGCTAGCCAATAGGTAATCGCGTTACAAATGTGGGTGTATAGACCGCCAAGTTGAAGTGGGACTGGGCTGGACATGTCTGCCGCATGCATCCCGACCGATGGCCCAAAAAATAAAACAAAAGCAAACGAAAATGTCAATGCAGAGTAAATGCATGCGTCAAATGCCAGTATCAAATTTAATCGAGGTCTGAATGTCAATTTAGTCTGTGTTCTCCTCGTTTAACGCTACTTTGAAATCTGAACCGACAAAAGCTTGAAAAGAGTCTTTGAGCGAGCACATTTGCATTTAGTTGGCAGATTCTAAGTCCTTTTAAAGCTTTTATTGAATGCAGCCCGCGCGTCTGTGTTGGCTCAGCCAACTTGGCTGAGTACGAGATTTTGTTAAAGGATGAATTTCATAAGATACCTTAAATAAGAAATATGAGACAGCATATAGAATATGATAAAAACATCATTTAAGAGTGTGGGTTTTGAAACGAGTTGTAATGCAAACTTAATTTAAAAGTCTCAATGTCTAATTAAGTATTACATTGTACTTGCATTGCATACATTACTTTATCTACGTTCATATTCTTAATAATTATGAAAAATATCACAAAGGACGACTAAAATAGACTAAAATGAAAGAAAAACCGAATGCCACAAACGGTGTCAGAGGTTTGCACCACCTAATTGGAACACAAATTTGGAATCATTTGTTTTTAATAAGTCAAATATTTGAATGTATTATGTATTATGTATTATTATGCGGATCTGGTGCACGTCTCACTCACCACATAGCCACAGTGGCGTGTCTCACTCACCACATAGCCATAGTGGCGTGTCTCACTCACCACATAGCCATAGTGGCGTGTCTCACTCACCACACAGCCATAGTGGCGTGTCTCACTCACCACATAGCCATAATGGCGTGTCTCACTCACCACACAACCATAGTGGCGTGTCTCACTCACTACATAGCCACAGTGGCGTGTCTCACTCACCACATAGCCACAGTGGCGTGTCTCACTCACCACATAGCCATAGTGGCTTGTCTCACTCACCACACAGCCATAGTGGCGTGTCTCACTCACCACATAGCCATAGACGACAGAACCTATAGAGTACTTAATGTCATTGAATTTGTTCGAAGACGATTCCTCCAAAGCAAGGCGGCGTTCGCTGTGCTCTTATTGGCCGGCCCAAGTTCGTGCGTAACGCAGTGGCTTTTTCCTCTATTCTATTATGACTTTTTGTAACTTGAAATAAACTGACGGTTTGCGGAACTGGGTGGCCATCATTCTTTCTCTAGTTGGTCTGTTCTCTATGCACTTACCACATAGCCATAGTGGCGTAGGGCAGCCAGCAGAGCGCGAACACGCTCACGATGGTGACGGTCATGCGCAGCGTGCGCCGGCGCGCGCGCTCCAGCAGCCGCCGGTCCGAGCGCCGCAGCCGGATCTGGTGCACGTCCCTGCGTCTGTGTTTACCTGCCAAGAAACATTGTAAATACAATGCAATATTCTTTATGGAACACAAAAAAAACGATACAATTTGTACTACTAGTGAGTGAATGTGTGAATGAGGAAGTGAGTAAGTGAATGTGTGAGTGAATGAGTTAGTCAGTAAATGAGTGATTGTGAAAAAGAGGCGCTAAGGAAGAAAGGTTGAGGCACATTTTTGATAACTTAAAACATGTTACAAAAAAACAATATACGGACATGTGATATGTATGTATATGGTAGGTGTGTAATATGTATAAGTGATAAATATGAGCGAAGTTGAAAACATTATTTTATCTTTTAAAGCTCTTTAAAGCTTGTATTAAAGCACCGAATGGTCCTTAAACCGCCGTCAAAGTTGAAAAACAAAATGATCGCTCAGTAAATACGCTTCTAACCGACAATTACAGACTTTGGCAATAAACAGCATAAGTTTCGAAGGAGACTTCAATGCGAAGTTTCTTCTGAAACTTGATATAAAACCCAAAGCGTAAATTGTATATTGTTCAACATTTTACAAAGTCCCCGTGCCCTTGTCGGGACGGCACTCATTTCACTTTTCACTCCTATTTAGGCTGGCTACAGAGTTAGCGGTTTTCCTAATCCACGTACGGTCGAACCAATATAGCTTGCTAAATATTTGAACATTAAACTAGGTACCGTGATCCACTCATGTTGAAAATTATACGGATAACTCACGTTTATTAAATCGAGTTTTGCTCGACATGTTTCGGGTTTGCCAAACGCGCACTGCGCGCCCCCGCTCTCTTCGCGCGACTGACCGGAGGCACGCACTGCGCGTTTGGTAGCAGCAGCCGCCGCGGCTCCTAGGTGAACGGCTATGAATTAGCCCGAAACATGTCGAGCTAAACTCGATTTAATACACGTGAGTTATCCGTAAAATTTTCAACAATAGTATTTATTCATTTAAATATTAGGTATAATAATATAAAACACAACAAATATCAGATACCAGAATTCTTGTGATAGTTGTGTAACAAAGTTTCGAAGTTCGGTTGTATAGATACAACTCCCAACTTTTTTTATGTGGACTTCGGTCCCCAGGCGTAACATCTGTCTCGAGAGAGATCTCTATCTAATCTATTAGAGTCTTTCCCAACAAACTGGATACCACAGTGTGTTCTAATACTATTTTAAAAGAGGCTACAAAATGTTAAAATGAAAGTTAAAGAACATTCTAGTCGACAGGCTAGCAATCTGTCACTATTACACCTTCCAAGTCAAAACCTAAAAAATGCTGGAAATAGCCACAAAACGCTTGATGTATGTATTGTATGTATTTAGTACTGAACCACGAATAGGGCTATCGTTTACAAACCCCTTTGTAATCCGGTTTGCGTTGGCCACACGTCAGAATTTTCTGAAGCTGCCAACAGCCTAAAACAAAGGCTTGCAAACAATTTACGGTTGTTTCTTTTCCGAGTGAATTCAATTTCGGCACCAATTTCCCGGTAACGGATGGAGTTCTTTGCGGAAATTTATCAAAACTAAATAAATAACGGTGTTTGACTAAAGATCATATTACACAGTGGAAGTTCGCACCGTGTTTTTGTATTATTTTTGCAGATTTCTTTAGCAATCTGTCACGATGGGAAGTCGTTTTTCATGCGATGTCGGGTTTAGAATAACACCTCTCTGATTCTTTCTGAGATGTTAAAAGCGACTAAGGAAATAAGTAGGTTAAAATATGCAGCTATGGTGTATTTCTGAATCTCAAATGATAATTTGACTTCACAAATTTAATAACGGCCGGATAGCCCAGCGGTTAGAGAACCTGACTGTGAAGCTTAAGGTCCCGGGTTCGATCCCCGGTCGGGGCAGATGTTTGTATGATGAATACGGATATTTGCTTTCGAGTCTTGGACGTTTATCTATAGGGTGGCGGCACCAGTTATGGACAGTTTAAGATGACAAGCACCAGTGATGGACACTTCATTCATAATTTAAAGACCATAGAGTTGTGAATTGATTGTTGTCAAACAAATGACTTTTCCTTAGTGGGTAGTAAATAAGAGTCATTGTCCATTACTGGTTCTATGTCCATTACCGGTGCGGTCACCCTATACATATAAGTAATTTATCCGTTGTCTAGTACCCATAACACAGGCATTAAGTTGCCTAGTTTGGGACTAGGTGATTGGTGTAAAAATTGTCCAGTGATATTTATTTAAGTATCCTATACCTTTAAACGAGCAATTCTTGTATATATATTTATAAATATATACCAGCTATCTCGGAAACGGCTCTAACGA
>BHDV01012345.1:220066-232876 GCA_005406045.1 Adoxophyes honmai
TATTAGTTTTACAACTTGTATTACCAGTATTTCAATGTATGCAAAAAATAATCCGAGTAAAGCTCGGTCACCCAGCTAGTTTATAATAATGATGCCATACTTAATTTTGCAGTAGTGCTCTCTGAACCACCGACAATATTTTCACACTGGGTAAGTGGTTTGTCCGTGTCATAGTATAAGAAAAAATGTGATTATCATAATCAACCAATTTTCCACGTTAAGTATTATAAAAATATTTTGTAGGATAATAATCTATTTCCTTAGATACTGTTACTTCAAATACTAAATGTTTGAATCCACTTAATTAATTGTTCTAGATTAGAAAATAAACTTTAATTGCGAATAAATCAAGCTGGAATAAGAACTTGAAAACTCATTCTAGAATTTAATTCGAATAGTTACTTAGTAATTACTAGAGCAAACAGCAAACTTTGCCTTAATAACAACTTCAGA
Organism: Adoxophyes honmai; assembly: GCA_005406045.1. Classification (NCBI taxonomy): domain Eukaryota; kingdom Metazoa; phylum Arthropoda; class Insecta; order Lepidoptera; family Tortricidae; genus Adoxophyes; species Adoxophyes honmai. The sequence goes on from BHDV01012345.1 coordinate 220,520, forward strand.
GCGCATTAATTATTCATACATTTCTTACTGAATTAATATGTATGATCTTAGCTTGAGATTCACGGTAAATAAGGTAGTTAGTTGTAGGCTGTGATGCGAATAATTATGATATGATAATACTAATAGTGTGTTCCGAGTGGTGTCGGGTTTAGAATAATGCTTGTCCATTTCTTCCGTGGATGTCGTAAGAGGCGACCAAGAAGTTAGGTTAAGGTATATTTTAAGCGATAGGCTAGCAAAACCTAAATAAATGAGCTAGAAGTGGCCAGGAAACGTGAATTAGTCATGGTTTTGTCTATGTAGCGTTTCGTGTGCTCTGCCTACCCCATTCATAATACGGCGACATACATACATACAAAAAAACGCCTGTATTTTCGAATGGAGTAGGCAGAGCACACGCTGCATAGACAAAATCACGACTATTTCACGTTTCGTGGCCACTTCTAGCATGTTTTTTCAGATTTTGAGTTAGTAGGTTAGTTACTGTTTACTGGCTTGTCGCTTGATTATTGTCGCCTATTTCCTTAGTCGCCTCTTACGACATCCACAGAAGAAATTGAGAGGTGTACAAAATGTGGAGACTCTGGAGACATGATTCCTTACCATCAATCTCCCGGCTATTCCTATGAATCTCGCAGAAGATGCAGACATAGCAGGCAGTGATGATGGTGAGGGGCAGGAAGTACATGGCGCAGAGACAGAACACGTTGTAGGCGACCTCCTGGCGGGGGGAGCTGAAGGCGTCGAAGGAGACGCACTGGGAGAAGCCGGCCACCACCGGGTGCTGCTTCACACTGAAGACTACGCTCTGAAAGGGATTTGAAGGTTAGAAGATTCAAGAGGTGTCCCCAGTAAATTTTCGAGCTATCCTAACAAATTTACGTTGCTTTTCTTTATTTTTTACTCCGAACGGGAGAGAATCGTGCGGTCAAAAGAGCGTACGTGGGACGACCGACTGGCCGCCGCCCGGTTGTGCGACCCAGGTACCGCTGGGGGGACAGTGTCCAGGCAGATCTGCGACTTCTTCAAGTCGACGACTGGCAAGAGGCTGCGCACGATCGGGACAGATGGCGTGCTCTCATTTTGGAGGCCAAGACCCTCTTTGGGTCCTTGAGCCAATAGTTGTTTTTTTTTCTACTTTAGGGTACAGTCAAAGAATTTGATAACTGTGCCACTTTGGACCCTTTCACAAGAAATGTCACTGTGACTATAATAGACCGCGGGGAGCTGAAGGCGTCGAAGGAGACGCATTGAGAGAACCGGGTGCTGCTTAACACTGAAGACTACGCTCTGAAAGGGGTTTGAAGTTTAGGAGAAGATTCAAGAGGTGAGGCCAGTAAATTTTAGAGCTCGCCTAACAAATTTACGCTGCTTTTATAACTTAAGGTACGCGCGTTAAGTATTTTTCTTCGATAAGCTGCCCATGCACGCTCGGATTCGTTCGCTGGTTACGTCTTGGATCTGAAATATTAGACCCATGGGTCGTCGCCGTGCTTTTTGTATGAAAACAAACTAGCGTCCGTGCGCCGTACGACAAACGCACCGTTTTGGTACGGCAGCGGTTTGACACAAAACGTCTAAATTGAAAGAGCCGTTTACTGTGCCTGAACGTGTAGCAGGCTAGCAGGGCCATTATTTTACGGATAGAAAATATTCTTTTAATAACGATTCAGTTCAGAATCTAGATTGAATGGCATGTGGATGTGGTGCTCCTCTGACCTGGGGTAGACTGCAGGCGAGGGCCGCGGCCCAGGCGCTGTACAGCATCTGCTTGCTGCGCCGCCGCGCCGCCGGCAGCCGCAGAGGGTACAGCACGGCGAAGAACCTGGTAAGAAAGCATTTTATTGTAAAAGAAAGAACAGAAAACAATCACGCATGTGTTCCCAAACGGGGTAGGCTGAGCACGGAAACGTGACATAGACAAAGCCATGATTATGACTATTTTTTCACGCTACGTAGCCACTTACAGCATAATTTTAGTTTTGAAAATTGATGGAAGAGATAGTGTAATAGTGACAGGTTGCAAGAAATGGACAGGTGTGCTATTCTATCCGGATACCACAAACGAAATACAAAAACCATGTTTAATATCCTAGAAGCGATGTTTCCTTCATATCGCATAGTTTTGGGACACCCGGTATATTAAGTACAGTCACCAAACTAATAGTCTGACACTGACAATTAATTTCCTTGATCTTTCGTCGAAATTTAATTTTAGTCCTTGTGCTTGTGACAATGCTAGGAAGCCTCCTTCCCTGATTGCTTCACAACTTTTGTTGCTCTTCGAAGTATTCGCTAAGCATCATTTCTAAGGGGTTTCGATGGAGCAACAAAACAGAGAGGCACAGAAGTCTATCTACATAAACTGTGCTCGAGCAACGCACACAGACACGTGTCAGAGACACGATATCTCGGAACAGTCGGGATCGGGCCGAGCGCGAATGTCGTCCGCTTAAGGGTCAGTTCACACCGCGACGAGATGCGACGCGGCGCTGCACGACGATGCATGTGGTTTCGCGCTGCGCAGCCTGAATTCTCACAGTGAAATGTGAACCTTATCGCGTAGCAAATAAAGTATATTTTGAGTTGGCAGCGCTACGTGCCCAGCACCGCTCCCGCAACCCGCGCGGACGGCTGCACCGCGCTACGCCTCGAGGCGCCGCGCGACGTGTCGAGGCGTATAGCGCTGTGCGTCTAGGGTCAGTTCACACCGCGACGAGACGCGACGCGGCGTGAACTGACCCTAGACGCGTGTCTGTGAATGGTGCAACCATTTCAAAAGTAACTGTTGGAACTGTGAAATTGTAACAAGTAGGCGTCTTGATTGAAATGTCTTGAAGGTGTTTTTCATTAGCTTATTATTAAAAATTCTAAGTATATACTTAGAATTTATTACACTTTAAAATATCAACGTTTATTTTATCAACATCAAAATTTTCGGTTACTTAGTCATACGTAAGAATGATATTGAAGTGCAAAAAAATACTTGTTACTATTTTGTATTCCCCCTATTCCCGTTTAATTATCAATAGTAAGTTGGGCAACAATTTAGACACAAATGCCACTACCAAGATAGTATGTGCACGCGCAACAATTGACATTCCTAGAGCGGCTGCCGATCGTAGAGGTATGAAAAGTGAAGTACATACCTACACTTAATTGACTTCTGTAGCTGTTTGATTTGTGACGGAATCTCAAGACAAGGACGCAAAAGTTTGCTGATCAAAGGCACGTTCTGCTGAGTTTACTGACCGCTGTTAGAGTTGTTAGACTCAGTCCCGAGAAAAGTAGTTCAAAGTGACAGTGAAGTGCTGGAATGAGGAGCCAGGCGAAGGAAATAAAAATATAATTCATTGAATAACACTAAGAATAACTAAGCTGTTAATGACCTGTGAGGTGTCAGGTTTAGATAAGAGCTCCGTTTCTTTCGTAGATGTAGTGAGAGTCGTTTTCAAAAAAGAAAGCATAAATTTGGGATAATGGAAACAAAACCACATTGTAAATTAAAATTACCGATACAAAAAAGGTACGGGTGACTGTCGTTACAAAGAGGTATCGAAGTTTGGTTTTAAGCCCTAACTAGGTAGGTAGGGTCAGCGTCAAAAGTAAGTGATAATTTTAGTATAGAATTCGACGTAACTCAGTACTAAAATTGTCAGTTACTTTTGACGCTGACTGTACTATATTTTCTGAAATCGACTCGTACAGACATACAAACACCACGCCTGTATTCCCTAATGTTGTAGGCTATGCTGATGAAACATATACAAAACAACGACTACTTTGCCATTTGTACCTATCCACTTCTAGCATAGTAGTTTTAGGTTTTAAGTTAAAAAGTATAGGGACAGGTTTTTAGCGTGTCGTTTTAAATACAGTTTAACCTTCCCCGTGTGGTGCCGGGTTAGAATAGCGCCTCCCCCTTTCTTCCCGTGGGTGTCGTAAGAGTCAACTCTGGGAAAGGGTTAGTGTATTGTGGGCGATGGGCTAGCAACCTGTCACTGCAATATCACGTTTAATTATCTGGTTACCCTGAAATTGCTAAACGTGGCACTGGATTTTTGAATTCATGTGCTCTGCCTACCCCTCTTGGGAATACAGGCGTGAGGATATGTATGTATGTAGGTATGTTAACCTTCCCAAGTCACCTCTTACATCCATGGAAACATGGATAGCTGTTACTTTAAACCCGACACCATACGGTTCGGAATTCGCAGAGATAAAAAGTTCTTCAACAACTTCGAACGCGATCGCATTCGTAATTACTCGTTTACAATTCCAATGTTGCCATTTACGAAAGTTATGGGGAAAGCTTAAGCTTTATATCCCAAGCATTAGGGTTGCCATTAACATGCCTTTGATAAAATGTTTAGGGTCCACCAATTTGTGCCGATTACATACATACATACATAACCGTCACGCCTTATTCCCTGCGGTGCCGATTTTCTACCATAAATACTCTAGGCCTTAATAAACCAATCGTACAGTCTTCAGTGACATAATATTATGTCAATTTATGTCAATTGTCATACATACATCCATATTCTCACGCCTGTATTCCCAAAAGGGGTACGCAGAGCACATGAATTCAAAAATCCAGTGCCACGTTTAGCAATTTCAGGGTATCCAGATGTTTAAACGTGATATCGCAGTGACAGGTTGCACGCCCATCGCCCACAATACACTAAATACACTAACCCTTTCCCAGAGTCGACTCTTACGACACCCACGGGAAGAAAAGGGGAGATGCTATTCTAACCCGGCACCACACGGGAATATCATTATTTGGTAGATACATACATACATATTCTCACGCCTGTATTCCCAGGAGGGGTAGGCAGAGCACATGAATTCAAAAATCCAGTGCCACGTTTAGCAAATTCAGGGTAATCAGATGGTCAAACGTGATATTGTGGTGACAGGTTGCAGTACATAATTCAATAACTCGCGTAAATGGAAGCCCGACTCAATAAATCGTAACAAAGGCCATTCCAAGAAAACCTCATGGCAACCCTACCCACGTACATGTTGCACATAAACAACGATACTCCGTTAACATGTTATGTGCGTGTTAACACCAACACGCTCCAACACGACGTGCAACATAACACATGGGATCGACACGATAAACGCAGAACGTGCGATACGTAGGCTTCCAACAATATTGCTTTTGCTTGTGGCGGCTGGGCTGGGTCGCTTGGTTATACAAAACACTGCGAAAGTAATTACATAATTATTTATTATAAGTAGTAATTATTATTATTTGTAACACCGCACACACACGTCAGTTGGCAACTTTTGTGGAAAATTGTAAAATGGTCGCAATGCTGTATTTTTTAGTCGCATATTTTGCCAAGTATTTTTTCTCACTAAGTATTGTTTTTTTTTTAACTGAAGAGCGACGTAAGATGTGACCAAAGAAACACATTAAGGATCTCACTAAACCAGTCGACGCCTTTTCGGCAAAACGCGGGTAGAAAAAGCTTTATGTCGACGCTTTTTCTAACCGCGTTTTGCCGAAACGGCGTAGACTAATGTGGGGAGACCCTTAAGTATACCTTAAGATACAGACAGACTAGTAACCTGTCACTACTACACTTAAACTTAAACCTAAAATTGCAATAAAAGTGACTAAGTAGCTTTTGGTGTGCTTTGCCTATATCGTTTAGGAACTCATTACGTATTCGTATGTTGTTTTGTGCCGACAAATTATATACCAGTTTCGTTTGTATGGGACAGCGATTTTAAACACAAAATCCTACTTTAATTTGGTTGTAAGATAAATGCGAGTGTACATGTAGGCTGTTTCCGATACGATAACTGCCAGCTTAGCGCGGAAGCTCGCAACAAAATGACGGTTATTTGGTTTGACATTAAAAGATTCTTAAAGATTTAAAGGATTCTTAGACAAAACCATGAACATTTTACTTTTTGTGACCACTTTTAGCTTGTTTTTAGGGTTCCGTACCTCAAAAGGAAAAAACGGAACCCTTATAGGATCACTTTGTTGTCCGTCTGTCCGTCCGTCCGTCCGTCCGTCCGTCCGTCTGTCAAGACCCTTTTTCTCAGGAACGCGTGGAGGTATGAAGCTGAAATTTATATCAATTACTCAAGTCTACTGTCCCTTGAAGCTGTGAAAAAATCAAACTTCTAAGCCAACGCAATCAAAAGATACAGCCGTTTATGCCGCAAATTTTCGACACTTGCAAGGGAATCAAAACCTACAGGGTGCTTCCCGTGAACTCAGAATCTTGAAATTTGATACGAAGCAACGTCTTATAGTATAGATAAAGGAAAAATTACGAAAACCATAAATTTTTAGTTACATCACATAATAAATATTTTTTTAATAATTTTAAACTTACTACCCATTTCCTCATAAACGCGTAGAGGTATTAAATTGAAATTCATACCAAATACTCAGGTCTATAATACCTTTAAGCTGTAACAAAATCACACTTCTATGTCAACGCAATCAAAAGAAACAGCAATTTAAGCTGCATATTTTGAAACTCGCAAGTACTCGCAAGGGAATCAAAACCTAAAGGGTACTTCCAGTCGACCTAGAATCTTGAAATTTGGCATGAAGCAACGTTTTATAGCACACATAAAGGAAAAATTCCGAAAACCTTAAATTTTTAGTTACATTACAAAATATATGTTTTTTAATAAATATAAACTTATTACTTTTTTCCTCATGAACGCGTAGAGCTATCTATAATAAAAATACCATAGTTATGACTCGATTGTCGTAATGAACGAACTTTGTAAACCTTGCAGGTTTGTACGGAACCCTCGGTGCGCGAGTCCGACTCGCACTTGGCCGGTTTTTTTAGGTTTTAAGTTAGATGTAGTTTGCTAGCCTATCCCCTCAAATTAACCATTTTTTTAGTCACCACTTACGACATCTACGGAGGAAATGGAGAGGTAATATTCCAAACCACAGGGTAAACTATTAATGGAAGTAGTCTGAATGTACTGTTTTGTTACCCTATTAACAGTGTTGGTGACTGATTTTTTTCTCTTTCACCCAGTCGATATCTTTGATGCTGTGTGTAGACACATCCCTAGGTACTGTAAGGATGCTCAGATTGATCTCTGCTCTTGCACAAGGATTCACCTTTCAAAGACATTCCTACGACGGAAATTGACTGCCTGAGTGAGTTAGTGCACTAGCCTAGGGATGTGTCGTAACTGAAAAATAAATGTATCGATGTGTCGATATGTAAATTAGTCGCTATATCGACATCGATAGTAATAAATGTGGTTAAAAATAAGTACAAATTACACAAACTTTGACGCATTATAAGTTTTAAACTACTGGTTCATTTTAAATGTAATTTGAAATATAATATGTACAACAAGGGGGTCGGAAATGGTCTGAACCCGGAGTTGACATTTGTTTAGTTTCTAAGGTTATTAGTTAATTAATTGTATTCATTATATTAAGAAAAAAAAGAGAAGGAAGAGAGAAGGAGGAAAAAATCATAAAAAAGAAAAAAAAATAGAAGGAAATAATGAGAAAGGAAAAGAAAGGAAAGGGAGAGGGAAGGGAAAAAAAATCTAGTTGTAATTAATTTTAAGAGCACAATATTGTAAAACTGTTGTGTCTTACGCGGAGCGCACAGTTAAGCTAAAATGATAAAAAAATCCTAAAATCATCAAGGTACGGACCACGAGTCCGTAGATGAAAAATTTGTTTATAAAAAAAAAAAAATGGTCTGATCTGTTTCGAGAAAAGGACGATGCGGCATTGACGCTTTTTTGCTCGTTTGGTGGAGCCACTGCCGCGCCCACAGATTATTATTGGACACATTTTACTTGTGTGGTGTCGGGGTAATATAACAAACATACACATACATACATACATATTCTCACGCCTGTTTTCCCAAGAGGGGTAGGCAGAGCAAATGAATTCGAAAATCCAGTGCCACGTTTAGCAATTTCAGGGTGACCAGATGGTTAAATGTGATATTGCAGTGACAGGTTGCTAGCCCATCGCCCACAATACACTAACCCTTTCCCAGAGTCGACTCTTACGACACCCACGGGAAGAAAGGGGGAGGTGCTATTCTAACCCGGCACCACACGGCATCCATCAACAACAAACAAACAAACATATAACAAACATCTCTCCATTTATTTCACGGATGTCTTACGAGGTAACTAACGAAACAGGTTTAGATATGATTTAGGCTACAGGCTAGCAACTTATCTATCTCTTCCATCAGTTAAACCTAAAATTATGCTACAAGTGGCTGCGAAGCGAGAAATCCATATTTTTGACAATGTAACGTTTCGTATGCTCTGGCTACTCCATTTGTGGATACAACCGTGATGTATGTATGTATTTTTTATCGATACATTGAGTCACAATATCGACTGAAATATCGAGACGTATCGATATTTTTTTAGCACTCTGCACTCCTGCACTAGCCTCGAGCTTTATTGAGTTTGATGCAAACCGTATCTGTGGCGAGAGTGGAGATGTATTTGCTTTATGTTACGTTTCTACAGGATGTAACCGCAAAGGTTAGGAAGGCTAATTAGATACATACATACATATTCTCACGCCTGTATTCCCAAGAGGGGTAGGCAGAGCACATGAATTCAAAAATCCAGTGCCACGTTTAACAATTTCAGGGTAACCAGATGGTTAAACGTGATAGGTTGCTAGCCCATCGCCCATAATACACTAACCCTTTTCCAGAGTCGACTCTTACGACACCCACGGGAAGAAAGGGGGAGGTGCTATTCTAAGCCGGCACTACACGGGATATAAATTAAAATCCATACTAATATTATAAATGGGAAAATGTGTTTGTTTGTTTGTTTATCAGTATTTCACGGCTAAACGAAGCTTATATCCTTGATATAATGTCGGTGCCCACAGATACTGCACGAAAAAATATAAGTTATCTGCACTGTGTGCTTGTTAGGTCATTGAATTGTAGAGGGAGCGATATTGACAGATATGCTTTCAGATACAGATATCTTAATTGTATCTGCTTAGTGCGTGACACGCTTACGGACTCCATTCCATATTCATGACCATTCTACTCGTGAGTCTATTCGTGACGTAAAAATACGTATTTTAAAAGCAACCTGAGCCCAACAATTAAAATAGCTACTGGAAAAAGTAATTCTAGATTGACCCTCCTATTCCTCCCGCGTTCCTTACTCATTACGGTATTTTACGGTATTTTGAAATGCATCCCTCTTTACGGACACACCAGGGTTGTTAATGTTGTTTTTGATATGAAATTTCGGATACGGATTGGATACGGATACCTATAGGAATGGTTATGATACCGGATACGGATACGGATATTCAATTGTTTTGGATTATCCGTTCGTTTCGGATAATTTCGGTTACGGATATTACATTTTTATGGAATTCCAAAAGTGAAATATAAATAGTCCCGTGTGGTGCCGGGTTAGTCCCGTGTGGTGCCGGGTTAGAATAGCACCTCCCCCTTTCTTCCCGTGGGTGTCGTAAGAGTCGACTCTGGGAATGGGTTAGTGTATTGTGGGCGATAGGCTAGCAACTTGTCACTGCAATATCACGTTTGACTATCTGGTTACCCTGACATTGCTAAACGTGGCACTAGATTTTTAATTCATGTGCTCTGCCTACCCCTCTTGGGAAGACAGGCGTGAGAATATGTATGTATGTATGTAAATATAAATAGGTAATATCAATATAGGTTTTCTGACAGGAATCTCAATCAGTCAATAATTTCACAGCTTATTTGTCGGCTTGTGTGTCGGCAGCGAGCGGCCAGCCGATCAAAACAACTTGTCATAACGTGTCTCAATTAGGCTCCGCCCCTATCCGACACTGTTCGAAACTTTTATTTCGGTTACGGTTACGGATATGTTTTTATATCGGATATCCGACAGTGTCGGTTAGGTACGGTTACGGAACTGGAACTACCTAACATCCCTGGGACACACTAAAGCCAAAGATACATTAGGGGACAAAAAAATATGCCGCGACATTTTTTGTCGTGCGACATGTCGAGCGATGGAGCGCGAATTCGCCGGACTTCGCGCGACACGTGTATATACGCGGATATAAGTCACACGACATGTCGAGCGAAGTCCGGCGACGTCGCGCGACACATTTCGCGGCACATTTGTCCCCTATAAACTACAAAACCTAATTAGATTCCAATACACGTCAAAAAAAACTGCCAAAGATGGCTGAATGTCACAGTGCCACGTGTCATCATCATTGTGACGTTTCAGGGAAAACCAACCTTTGGTACAATAATTATGTTAAAATTAAATGATTTCCAAATAATATGATAAAGATCATCTCAATTTTAATAAACGTTTTATATGCATTCATCGCCTAACAAGTCATGGTTCGGTAAGATCATTTAGTCATTATGCTAACTTTAGCGAGTGCATTTGTTAATTAGCCTAATAATACTGAATTTTCACACAATAAGCCCATATCCGATAAACAAAGTATTCTCTATGTTAACCCTTAAACGCATGGTGTAGGATGCAGCCTACATAACCAAAACATGGTTAGCTTTTGATACCTAAGCGAACTCCTTTTCTATTGATTGTCGGTGACACATGTTCGCAAAAGTAAAGATGTCATTACGACATGCGTAATGCAACAATCAATGTCATAAAAGACAAACAAATAAATTTATTACAACGTGGTTCCACAGTGTTCTAGGAATCAAATTGGTTGACTGTACGTAAAAATATGATTGTTTATTTTTCCTAAAAATGTAATCGCACATTATGTTGATTATAAATTGATACCAAATGTTGTCAATCCCTGAGTTATTGCCATTGTAATATAGACTTTTTTGCAATAAAACGATTTAATTAAATATCTTTTTTTGCGAAGAGTATTTAAATAAGATTATTTATTTAAGAAGGAAAATTAAGTGTTGTCTTTAATATTATAAATAAAATAAACAGCTATCTATAATATTTACAGAGGTGAAAATTAGCTTATCACCAAATATGTCATTTTAATGGCAGCACTTTTTTGACGTGTATTGGAATCTAATTAGGTTTTACAGTATAATGTATCCGTGGCTTTGGGATCCTCGTCCGTCCCTCGTGGAATAGCGAGCTAGTGGCTTTCAGTGGATCGTGCCGCGGATTTCATCCTGTTAGGTATTTGCAGTATCGTTGGCTAACACAGCGCGTTCCTTCCCACTTTATTACTAGGATCTCAATTTCCGCTCCACTCGAAGTGTCTAATTATAAATAAATAAATACCACTGGACAATTTTTACACCAATCACCTAGTCCCAAAGTAGGCAATTTAATGCCTGTGTTATGGGTACTAGACAACGGATAAACTTACTTATATAGATACACATCCAAGACTCGAAACCAAACATTCGTATTCACCATACAAACATCTGCCCCGACCGGGGATCGAACCCGGGACCTTAAGCTTCACAGTCAGGTTCTCTAACCGCTGGGCTATCCGGCCGTCAAAATTCACGTTTACTGCCTTTAGCTCAGGAATTAAATTAATAGAAGTGGAACGGGGAAATGTTCTGCTTATAATATGGACAGATTTTAAAATAATTTATACTCCGTTTCATATAACATTTAGATTTGTAACGGTTAAATCCTCTTAAATTTTTGAATAAACTTAAGGCGTCAATTCAAACGGTGAGACCTTTTGTATTGAAAACGTCGTAACAAACAGTTATTTCTTGTGGTGTCGGGTTTGGTATAACACCTCTCCATTTCATTCGCGGATGTCATTGGAATCTATGCTTTAGCGACGGGCTAGCATCCTGTCACTATTATACCTCTTCCGTCTGTTTTAAACCTAGAATTATGCTAGACCTCTCCATTTCTACCGTGGATATTGTAAGAGGCGACTAAGAACATAGGTTAAAGTAAGTATGTTTTAGACAATAGGCTAGCAACCTGTGACTATTATACCTGCCAGCATAAAACCTAAAAATATGCAGAAATTGGCAGCGAACCGTAATATCTTCATGTTCTTGCCTATTTAGCGTTTCATGTGTTCTGCCTACACCATTTGGGAACAAAGGCGTGATGTTATGTATGTAATTATGCGAAGCGGGAAATAGTCATGGTTTTGTACCTACTTAAGAGGATAGGAGTCGCGCCACTTCTCCATACAAACGTAGTCCCCTGTTTTCTCCGTGAATAATGACCAGGGGTCGGATTTTTCATCGCATGATCTAAGGCAAGAAAACTATGGAGTCGATAATAAAATAAAATTATTATTTAAATCATACTCATACTCATTCTTTTAATTAAGAATGAAATTAAATTGTAAATATAATAAATCGTTATGAGTAGAAATAAATTACATTGTAAATAAAAATAAAGTAA
>BHDV01012378.1:18591-42965 GCA_005406045.1 Adoxophyes honmai
AAAAAAAAAAAAAAAAATAAAAAAAAAAATTAGGTCGAATTGAGAACCTCCTCCTTTTTGAAGTCGGTTAAAAATAGTAAATAAAGTGTGTGTGTGTAACTATGCATCTGCTCACCCTAGTCTTTTAAATTAATTATGAACATAAAAAACCCAGTACTCGATGCTACAGTTGAGTTCATAAATATATGAGCAAACAAATGCCAAATATGTAAACTTTTGCACCTTATTGTCAATGTCATAAAGGTGTACAGATATTTTTGAACCCTCAATTTTGCTCATATATTAATGAACTCGACTGTACATCAATAATCAACACTTTCAGCCCAAATCAAAGACAATAAAAATGAAAAATAGGGTATTGATCATTGGTATTAAGCTGTTGAACATTGGGTACTTTATTACTGCTTGTTTACTTTAATTCCAGCTTAATCTAAACTTTACCATTGTTCGGCAACAGTTGTATTAACCCTGCAGCCTATGTACGTAACTGGCAGTGTTCACATAGCTGTTTTCAGCATGGGCAACATTGGGGTCACTGAACTCTATCTGTTGCCAAGTCTGTCTTGCTCAGTCGGATGCGTAGCAACAAGAAGTGACCACTTGTATTAACTATACAGACATGGGTACAGTTTAGTTCAGCAGAAAGAAGTTCTTATTCTAAATTTGAGTACTGCAGTAGGTAACTTTTGTTTTAATTTTGCATATTAAAAATCTTCAGCAGAAATAGTAATTTGCTGTATGGCAGTTAGCTACAACCACAGACACAACGGACAATCTTTAAGTGACTTATCTTTGCCGATACAAACCCCGATGGATTAAAAATGTTAATGTGGGTAATAAAACATTTATCAACATTTTCTATTGTTCATTGCTACTTTCTACATACAAATTGGTATGAGTTTCTGAGCACTGCAGCTACATCAAACTAACCCTCAAGTTTATTAATACTATTAGTTGATTAGTAATTACTTTGAAATCTTCATCACTTACCATCAGTAGTCCCAGCAACTTCTCCCTTTTCTATGAATAGAATTAGGTGAAAGGTATATTTAGAATTATCATAAAAGTGCCAAAGCACTGTTTCAAGAGCCCATACATTTAAAAGAAAGGCAAATAAATTTTTCGCGTGGGCGGGAATTTACTTCGTCTGATATTTTTTACACTCAGTGTGTTTTTCTCATAAATAAGAAGGTAGATAACTTAAAGAAACCACTATGGCAAATTGTTTCTTTAATTAGCTTTCTCTTTTAAGAACTAGATAATTTAATTCATCTGACAAACTATTCAAGGAAGAACATGCGTGATTATTTTTTTACATTGCAGGTGGCTACTAAATATCTGAGTCACGTTTCACACTCCAATTAAGCTACCTACAATATCAATTGCAAGCGCGGAGCCAAACCGAATCGTTCTGATCAGTGCACGAAACAATCAAATGCAAGTGAAAATGACTGCACTACTAATTAGACAACATACAATCGGTTCTTATTCGAACTATTTCAAAGCGACTATTTAGAATAACAAAATGAGGGTACTCATCGAGTCAAAATTTGAGAAAAAACTAATTTAATACGGATTTCAGTCGCAAGAACGCGGCATAATTACTAAAATAGCAAAGAAAACATCGGATTAAGAAGATTGTTATTCCACTATTTTTGACAACAAAATGTGAAACTTACGTGCATCAGTGGCTGCCGGGTTGTCGTCTCCGTTCTGCATCTTGAAAATATGTCGCAATCGGGAGGTATTTCGAAATTACTTCGAGTTCTAAAAAATCTGTTCGACAATTTGTGGAAATTATAAACCTATTCCGCCGGACGGCACAGAACGGAACCGTCACACACAAAAATAGAACGCGAATAAAAAACAAATGCAACCAACTTCGAGACGCAAAGCGCGGAACTACCACAACAAAGGAAAAAAAAGTTTGTTTTCAATTACGAGTAATGCTAATTGTTACTGTAATGTTGGCTAACGTGTCAGGCGTTAATAAATCGTACCAACTTTCTAACTTGCGGTTGTTACATTACACCGTTTATTCACAAAAATAATGATTTTTACTATTAATATTAATTTTATAAATAAAATAAATGTTTGAGAATAGTTTAACCGTTACAAAAGCAACTGTGAAATAAAAATACGTTTTAAGACCGTCTTTAACTCTTTATTGAGTAACTATTTGGACTGTGGACGTATGAATTTGTTTCCTTTTGGTTTTTTTAATTGTTAATGGAGGAACATTTGGCGATATGGCGATACCACTGAGTATGAGGCGGAACAAGAGCGATTGAAACAAAACTTCGATTGAAATATTGACCCCTTCACGTTGCTAATTGCAATTTGATGATTTTTAATGATCACTTATTAAGGCAATGTCAAAATTTTGTGAAGTTTATTCCTGAGTGCGCATCAAATCCATTGAAGTATGTAACCAAGAAGCTTATATACAATCTGGAGATTGCATGTTGAATAAAAAAGTGAAGACCAAAAAATTGACCTTGAATGACGTCACTGTTATTTGCTGTCCCTTTCATTACGGTGACAATACTTTCGGATGTTAGGTGAGAATCATATTTTATTCTAAACCTATTTACGAACATAAGAAAGATCATAAAAACAAGCAAGTGAATCAACTAAAAAAAGTTCGTCTCTTAAGAATTATTAAATTTCGTAAAATTGTCGCCCCCGGGGAATAAAATGGTAATAGGAAAAAGAAAATTTTACAGGAAAAATAAAAAACCGATTCTACTCTATATCTTTAGTTCTACAAAGAATTCATCAACGAGTTATATATCAAATTAATGGTGATTTTAAGGGCGTGTATAATGTGTATACGTATGTCATAATTCATTTATTTTTACCTATCTTAATTTATTTGTTATAAGCCAAAATTTACATTACCG
Source organism: Adoxophyes honmai (assembly GCA_005406045.1). NCBI lineage: Eukaryota > Metazoa > Arthropoda > Insecta > Lepidoptera > Tortricidae > Adoxophyes > Adoxophyes honmai. Next base: position 21,495 of record BHDV01012378.1, read on the forward strand.
AAAATATATCGAGGGTCCCCTGGTGAAACCCGATAAGTAGCAAAAACCTAGTTTTGAGATATTCACGTTTGAAAGTTATTTATATATTTTTATATTCACGTTTAAAAAAGACTTTATTATTTAATTATATTTAAGTAAAATCTGTTAAAAGCTAATAACTAGTTCCAAAATAAGAGTTAAGTTATTATTTTTGAAATCTCATTCGCAGTGAATGTCTATAAATATATATTATCTGGTTCTTGCTGCACGTATAACCAAAAAAATCAAGCCTTAACTATAGTTGTATTAATTTACACTTAAACAAATGTGAAAATGTTGGAATTTATTGGGTTACAATCCTTGCTAAATCAGTGTTAAGAATGATATCAAAAAAACTGTCAATGCCATTAGATAGAGCTTGAAAAATGCTATATAGTGGCATTCATAGGTCAAAAACCCAATTTACGCTACTTATCGGGTTTCATTCGGGGACCCTCGATATATGCTTGAAATATTTTCGTAATAAACGGTTACCATCTTATTCGTGCAAATCACTGACAACTAAAGCTATCGTAATATGGAGTTGCTATTCTACTCATTGACTTTCCCAACAACTGCCGTGCAGGTATAGTAATTGTTTATTACGATTTTATAATAGGAATTAAAAAAAAAATCTAAAGAATCTACATCTGACGGATGGGGGATTTATGGAGGTCGTAATAGTTTTTCAGTGTGGCTTGGGTGCTGCGGGGATGCATGGGTGTCAGCATTCGGGGCCTTGGGAGCGGGGGTCGGAACCGTGTGGGCTTGCTTCGGTTCCTGTAAAAAAAGTAAAATGTTATCTAAAAAATTAATCCTTGTATCCAAAAAAAGTATAATAGAAATTAAAAGTATAACTGTAACTGTACATTCCATATAATTACCATTAACTTCATAGGCAAATCGTAAAACCTTCCGCGATTGGGTTTTATTTAACCTAAAACATGGTTACCCTAATCATTCTTCTTCATATTTTTATGGTTCATTAACAATCAAGATTTTTTGTATTTACTCTTATCTAACACCAAAAGTGAGAACTTAAATCTGATAATAAAGGCTTAAACTAATTTTATCTGTCTCTATTTAATAAAATAGTTACGAGATAAACGTGAAATAAGCTTCTGTTAAAAAAGTAATCGATTGAGTAATAATAATGGAATTAATAGCTTGCCTGTGAAATTATACGCTTGATCCTGGATACCACACATTTCTGCAACTACGAACTATGCAACTCATGATGATTATCTCCAGAATACTGCTTAAATAATACATAAAACCGTTGGAAACTTTCGAAGCGAACGATAACTCCATGACAACGGCCATCACAATGTTTGACATATGCAAATGGTGTTGCTATATTACGTTGCAATAATTACCGTAACTTTTAGTAAAATTTTACGAAAAATGATGTAATTTGAAATCACTTAAATGTGTTTTTGTCAGTAGGCTATTCGCGGAAATAACAAACAAGTAACAAAGTAAAGCTAACATTTTTTTTACTTCACATTTTATAACTTGTATGCGTCCAAATTTGGTAGTAACATATAGTGCACTGTGAATTAAGCAATTTTATTTGGGAAAATTAAACCTGAACTTGGCTACCCCGTCTAAAGAGTAAACGAGATAGAAGAAACAGTAAAGTTCAAACCAGGTCAAAAAACAGATCTTCAAAATTTTATTACTAGTGCAATATCCAGATTGTATATAAGATTCTTGTATGTAACCGTTAAACGTAATGTCGCGAACCTAGCGCTACCTACCGTCTGGTAGAAGGACTTCTTCCACAAGCGTAATCTATGCCACCAGCTGTCAAAAATTGCGCTACATCGCGCTAACGAAGTTTCGAAGGTCGGTTGCATAATAACAACTTCTAACTTAGTCTGTGAATTTCGGACTCCAGGAAAAACATCTGCCTTGAGAGAGATCTTTCTTTCTTTGCCGTTCACTGTCTCAGGGCGCTAGGTGGACAATAAATTAGTTCCAAGAAAACCCGCAGCTCGAAAATAAATGATTTCGCTTTAAATTTGTGCCATTACAAGCTTCAGCAGGTTGCTTGCTCAAGTCACGTCGCACGTCGGAGTCACAAGTTAAGAAAGATTGGAAACATAATATATATAATACGTGAAAATTAATTATTTCCAATTATGGAGTGACGTGACACAGGAATACGATAGTTTGAGCGGCTGCGCGGTGAATAGTTCTGTTCACTGAACTTGCGGAATACGAATACATACACGGATTTTTTTCTATTCTGTGGTTCTGTTGAATTTCTGTTGTAGCGACTTAGCGCCACCTATCGTCGAGTAGTAGACCTTCAACTATCAAACTGACCAACGGAGTTTCAACGTTCAGTTGCATAAATACAACTTCCAACTTCCTCTCTGTGGACTTCGCTTCGATCCCCGGGCATAACATCTGCCTGAAGAGAGATCTCTCTATTGGAGTCTTTCCCCGCACTATCTCAGGGGGCTAGGTGGCGTGGCGCCGGCGGGACCATACTTTAATTTGTTTATGTCCCTTTGTTTTTTTTTGTATACGTAACCAAATCTAGTTAAAATTGCTCCACTCATCTACCGATTACCGACTAAATTGAAATTGTAGACCGATATTAATATAAAATAAAATATTGTACATAATGAAACAGCTATACGTTGTCGGTTTAGGTAGTTAAATCAATGTAAACAATCTTGACGTGTCTTTTTATTTAAACGTACACTTTATAAATCGAAATCTTTACATTTTACAATTTTGGTATGAAAAAATCATTTACTTTCATGATTGAATTGTATAGTGTAACGATTTTCATTTTTAGACTGTGTATTTCAATAAAAAGACATGTCAAGATTGTTTATATTGTTTTAACTACCTAAACCGACAACGTATAGTGTAAGTAAAGTCAGATGATAATGACTGTAATATTTTGGTATCTAGTAGATTGCTGAGAGAGTGCAGGAGGGAACTCTTTGATCTCTGAGGGTTAAATAAAAGTTCGTTAAAAGTAAAGCGAATAAATTATTAATTAATTTTTCTAATAAATAGGTACAATACAGATTAAATATAAAATCACAATGATTAGGAAATTATCGTATAGTCTGTGACATGTGCAGCGGCGTGAGCATCAGTTCGAACGCCGCGTCCTTCAGGTTGGCACCACGGAGATTTGCTTCATGCAAATCACTGCCGGATAGATCACAGCACTGGAAAAAAAAAATGTTTTTTTTTTTAATTATACTTTTAAAAGCCAGAAAAAATATAGTAGGAAATTGTCAAAAACTGAATAAAAAGTTGACAATGTCTTGAAAATCTTGTAAAATTATCGCTATAATCAAGGAATAAAAAAATTGCAGTCCTACTTAATTTCTACCCTTTTTATTTAGTAAATGCAAATTTTACCTCTAAGTTGGCACCCGCTAAAACTGCAGCTCTTAGAACGCAGTTCTGAAGATTAGCATTCTTCAGTGTTGCCACTCTCAAATTGACGCCAGACATATTGCTATCCTCAAGATTTGCACCTGTAATAAAAATTGAGTTTGTTAGTTTTTGTGCCGTGACGTGTCGGGTTTGGAATAATACGTCTTCATTTCCTGAGTGGATGTCGTAAGAGGCAACCTGTCACTATTATACCCACCAACTTAAAACCTAAAGAATATGCTATACATGGCTACGGAACGTGAAATAGTCACAGTTTTGTCTATGTAGCGTTTCATATTTGCCTACTCCATTTGGGAATACAGGCATGATGTACTACTTTCTCAGATATTTAAAAAAAAATTGTTTTTGCATTTTTAGTTTTGTTTTTTTGATAAATGAGAACTAACCTTTTAAATTGACGCCTTCCATGACGGCTCTTCCCCCGGCAGGGTCTTCCATATTGCAGCCTTTAAGATTAGCACCTAAAAAGTTATAAAAATCGAATAATTAAAATTGAACTTGTTAAAAAGGGTAAAAATATAAGAAGAAAGGAATAAATAAAAGGAAAAAAAGGAGTTCATATTTATTTATTAACATTGTTATTTTAGGACTAGGTAAAAAATCCAAATTCATACAGATTTGGTAATTTAAAATTTCCATTGCATCAACATACAACTCAACATAATTATAATTCCCGAGTTTAGAACCTCTCCATTTCATTAGTGAATGTTGTAAGAGGTGGCTAAGGAAATAGGTTTAGATGCCTTCATGCCTTTTCAATCTGTCACTATTGCACCTCTTACTCTCTTAGCACACTTTATATGAAGATTGATTTCTGTACCTATCCATTTACAGACAATGTTCACTAGATGACGCTCTATAAAGGAGGCCTAAATTTCATAAACATAAGAGAATGAGTTCCTGCTCATAAGGAACATCTAGTGAAGCTCATATCTCGAAGGAACACTGGCATATAAAAAAAAATAAAAAAAAATTTTACCTTCCATGTTGGCACACAGAGCTTTCACCCCAATGAGTTGTGCTCCCTCTAGGTTGGCATGCGACAGATCTGCGCGCTCAAGACAGCAGTTGGAAAGGTTGGCACCACTGAGGTTGCAATGGGAGAGGCAAGCATACTGAAATTGAGAAAATAAAAGTTTAAAAATAAAAAAACATATTCAGACTATCATTCTCTAAGTACAAAACAACATAATTACTTCAAGACTTTAAAAAAACAGAGACAGAACGGAAAATAACTACATTGACTAAGTCTGTACCATGTTGAAAAGAAGATTTGGATAGAAGAGTACTCTTAAGTTGATGAATGACGGTTTTCATTTTAATATGCAGAAGGGGCAGCGCAGACGACAGACTTTTGTGCGATCGAGTCCGCGGAGCAATAAAAACTCTGAATGGAAACTGTCAGCGCGCCTATCAGACATTTTATTGCTCCGCAGACTCGATCGCACAAAAGTCTGTCGTCTGCGCTGCGCCGAATGTATTTGATATTTACCACAAGTTTTCGTTTACCACCTATTAAACATTACAGAGACCATGACCAGTGTAATTGTGACCATACATGACTGAAAACCATGAAAGTATAAAACATTATAAAAGGCCTGATGTTTGTATGTTAATTCACTTTGGCTGCATTTTCCCAACAAACCTTAAAATTAATATTCCGCAGGTCCAGCTTATTTAAGTCAGCACCCGCTAAGTTGACACCCTGGAACCTCAACTCGGAGGCTATTGGTGTCATGATGAGGGCCTTCACTACATCCATTCGGCTCAGAGCTTGGCTGCTTCCACTTTGAGACTCGGACTTTTCAATTAGCTGGTTCAGCTGCGGTATCATTGAGTCTATTCCTGAAATAACAGAATAAATGATTTCAGTGGAATGCATTGAATCATATTATTATTGACATAGGCAGGCCTATGCTATAAAACAAAGCTAAGGTTACACCAGAGAAGGACAATGATTCTTATTTAATACTCACTAAGGAATAGTCATTTATTTGACATAAATTCACAACCTTATGTTTTTTATTTTAATTATGCTGTAAAATGTATTAGTCAATAAAGTTTTTGCATTGTAAAATTTTATGTTCACATAAGATTAAAAAAAACATAAATAAACAGTTTTTCAGCATTCTCGAAAGTTATAGGCAAAGTATACCAAACTAAAGACAGACAGAAAATAAAATCTATGGTTTACATTTATTATGGATCTTCAAAAAGTCACAAGAGCTGGATTGAGATATGGAGATAGTGCTCAGCGGCATACCATGGGAGAGGCCTATGTCCAGCCGTGGATGAACATTATAGGCTAATTAATGGTAAAGAAAGAAACAATTGGCTCTTTAACTTACCATAGAACACTGCCTCTTCAAGCACACCTTTGGGATTAACATGCATATCTAATATCACTTCACCGTGCCTCAAATAGTTAAGTATCGGTTCAAAATACACTGCACTTCTGTCTATCAAGTAGGCCCCCGTAGCATCCCTTGCGCTTGGCTTCATAAGGTACTCATTATCACCATTCTCAGCGAACATTCGCGCCAACATGGACATGGGTTCTTTAGCCAGAAGTGTAGACCGTGACGTAGTGAAGTGTTTACCACCTACGTTAAGCGTAACCCAGTCAGAAACGCTCTCATGTCCCGGATCGCACACCGAAAGATTCTCCATCGATTTTTCAGCCTCACAAGCACCAGATTCACTGATAGAGATGTAAAACTTCTCTTCGTCTCTTATAGAACGTAAATCATGAATCGTACAGTCATTTGCAGCGTGTAGTTGAATATTTTCTGTAGATAAGTCAAACAATAGAGCTATTTGATCGAGCAATTCTTCCAACGAGTTTTCCACTGTAACAAGTTTGCCATCTTGTTCCGATTTGTCTCTAAAAATATATACACGTTTCATTATCTTGTTGGCAGCAATTTATGATAATGTTGTGGTTATCAACATTTAATAAATAGAGGAAAAGTTTAGGTATTGATTTCCTTGTTGTGATAGCGAACACTGAACTGAACTGACTTTTCCTTTTAGAAGCGAAGTTTCGTGTTTTGATAGATGTCATCGTGCAACGCCAAGCCTGTCAAACAGATCAATTTCTACATTTTAACGTTCTAGTTTACGCATGAACTAAAACTTCTGTTAGTTTTATTTTGTTGGTTATATTAATAATAAGTAGTACTTATTCTATCAATCTTTCAAGTTTAAGGGTGGCAGTCGATCGAAGTAATAATTATAATTTAGTCAGAGTTCCAGTAATGAAAAAGTAGTCTCGCTATGATAGCATAGCTAAGTAATGTTAAAATTAATTACCTACATACATAATCTCACGCCTGTATTCCCATGAGGCGTAGGCAGAGCACATGAATTCAAAAATCCAGTGCCACGTTTAGCAAATTCAGGGTAACCAGATGGTTAAACGTGATATTGCAGTGACAGGCTGCTAGCCCATCGCCCACAATACACTAACCCTTTCCCAGAGTAGACTCTTACAACACCCACGGGAAGAAAGGGGGCTATTCTGACCCGGCACCACACGGGGACATAAGCATACCTAAGTAATGTTAAAATTAATTACCTACTGAACATTAAAATTGTTGTAGCATGCTCGTTGCATAAATTATTGTAGAATATTGAGAAGTGGTTATGCCTTTTTTATGGTAATCAAAATTCATGTGAAATGAACTGGTAGTCAAACGGTCAAACCGTCTAAATAACACCCCAGGAATCGTGCTGAAAAAGAGGCGTTGGGCGCAGCAGCCCATTTACCTAAATGTTTTAATTTGTATAAGTAGCTAAGACCACGCTACGACTACGACACGGGAATGTTTTTAAATAGCTACCTATCTTAAATAACCTGGCGTCGCGTCAGACATATAAGTATGTTGTATTATTGCTATTCAGTTTTTGCTACACAGACCGTGTCAAAATTTTGTAGTACCCACTTAATTGTTTCTTTGTCTAGCTATGTACACTTAATTGATTAGTTTTCCCTATAATGTGACATTTTTGTACGCAGCCACGTACCAAAATTGCCGGAAAGACTTCAATAAAGAGATCTCTCTCCAGGCAGATGTTATGCCTGAAGACCGAAGCCCATAGAACGCAACTTGGAAGATGTATTTATGCAACTGAATGTTGAAACTCCGTTAGCCAGTTGAAGTTCTACTACTCGACGATAGGTGGCACTAAGTTGCTATAACAGAACCATTCGCCGCGCAGCCGCTCAATGTAACTGCTCATCGCAATCGCATCGCAACTGATCATCGAAATTTCGTTAGCGCGATGTGATGCTACGTTTGCACGCTTGGCAAGTCTATACAAGCATCCACAAACGCAAGCGTGTAAGGCCGGCCACATACATACGGAATTTTTCCGATTCGGAATTCCGAACGGAAAGCTAACGAATGTGTGTGGCGGTCCATAGATTTTGTATGGATTAACTGCGTATGTATGTGGCCGGCCTGAACAGGCTGTTTGGCGTGGCTTGCAAGAATTTTTGTATGGTAAGAGCGATTGTAAAGGTTGGAGCTTGTGGACGTTTGTCATGTCTCGGCAAGCGTGTAAACGTACCATGAGATCGTGCTATTTGACGAATATGACGCTGGGGCGCTACAAACTGTTCACCCGTGAAAAAGGAGCCCAAAATTAGTGGCGTAAGTTTACGCTTTTCTTAAATACTTCCTTTGATATCGGTTAACAACACCTGCCATTAGATATTTATGGCACTGCATTATCGTTAGGGCTGTCACTATTTGACTTGATCCCGACATCACTCAAAAAAAAATGCCGCGCTATAATTAAAAAAAAAGAGTAGACGCGTAGTTCCATTCCGTTCATGCACGTAACCGCCATTTCTAGCTCTACATAACAATAAATCTCTAGCACGTCACAGCGCAAGTAGAGTTGCAAGCTAGTTAAAGCCCTGTGCAGACGACAAACTATCAGCGACGTTTTAGTCTGTGAAAATAGAACCATTAGAACCTATGGAATTACCTAATGCAGTAACGCACATGACGCGCAAAAACTCCGGCGAACAAAGCATACAATCCACGCAGACTTTTTACGCGCTGCTGACTCGATCGCAGTCGCACAAAAAGTCTGTCGTCTGCGCTGCCCCTAAACATGATCATCTGTCATTGTTTAACACTAAACAAGAAGAATCAGTACCTAAACGACAAAAGGTTTGACCAGCCCGGCAAGACGCGCTCACCTTATACTAGCTCTTAAAAAAACACTCCCAGCCCTGTAATCTATAGCCCATAGTTACGTTCGCTCACAAAATAGTCAACATTATAGCAGCAGTAAACACATCGTTAACTATAGGATTGATCGCGTAAAGCGCAGATGGCCGTCGTTAAAACAAACGGTCTCTGATCTCGTCTGTGACACAATTTGATCTATATTTAATCACTTTAAAGATTTATTTTAAAATGATTTGCAGAGCGCTGCAGTTTTTTTTTGCGAGTACGACGGCGAAATTGCTAATGTATTTTAGGAAAGGAACGTTTGATTGAATACTTACGAGTCTATTTTTTAATCTCGGAAGCTAAATTGACTAGTGCGAGTGTAAAATTATTGTTTAATGGTGCTCTCCAAACTTTGCACCCGGGGTACAGGTGGATTACCCGTGTTATACCTTAATTTTTTTTTTATTATCATACCTAATCAACCAAATTTCAACGTTTATTAGATTATTTTTTGGGATAACATACAAAAATCTAAGCTAAAAATTACTTATAACAGGCAACATCGGCAATTTCACTTAAATATATGAGATAAAAAAAATAAAAATAGACCACTACTTAGTTCCAAAAGTGTTGAGGTCACGAACCATCACAAACACACATCAAACACACGAGCATAACGAGCATGTCCTGTCATGACAGCGGGATTTTGACATTCCTAAGTAGTCTAAAGTAGTTCAATCCATTCATTCTCCTTTCATACCATTCATTGGTTCTTCGTGTAGTTGTGGGCAATCATTCAACCACCTCTCGTAGAGTTAACTCAAAATAGATGTTTTTACCACTGAGTAGGTATCTAAAAATAGAATCGTTTTATGTGATCAAGTACCTACCTATGGTGACATCAAAGGTTGGCTGTAAGAGATCCCTTAAGGGATAAGTCCGCCTTTGTACTTCGCCATTTCATTTGTATATAATTTTGTTTTTTGTATTTTGTGTTTTTTTCCTTTTGTACAATAAAGTGTTTACTTACTTACTTACTTACATCATCTGTAAAACAGTAACAACCTACCTAACTGTAAAACTTCCATGCGACTCACATAATAATAATTATCATTGGCTATTCTATTCTATTACCCATATATCTAAATTATTCTCGTTACGAACCAAAATCGTAACCGAAATAGTTTAGATTGAAGAAATAAATCAAAATTCAGACCGCAGAATACACAAAATGCGAGAAGAAATAAACATCGGTCGTTTTTACGCCCTTTTATTACGCTATAAAGTAACTATAAAAGAAAATGCTCGCTATCACTTTCGGAGATGTAAGGCTGCATTATTGCATTCGCGGGAAGCTGTTTAGAATTAAGAATTTATTATCTTTATCATCATCCTATACTCGTCCACTTTTACTTTTAAAAATCTAGGCTTTGGAATGAAACTGTTTTGTAAAGAAAAATACGGTTAACTCACGTCTTGTATCTAGTTTAGCTCGACGTGTTTCGGGCTAGTCCGTAACCCTTCATCTAGGAGCTGCGGCAGCTGGTGCAAAACGCAACACAACATAATGTATGACTGTGTGATTTATTGCGTTATTTTTATGTGTGAGTTTCACTGTAGTTAGGTAGAGTTACGTACAAGTCGAAATGCTTTTTTTCGTTTACCAAAAAAAAACCTCAACTTTGCAATTAACTAACAAGACGTTGTGCAAATAAGTGCTAATTTTCTGTAAGTAAACCGTTCGATTATCGTCAGTCTAGTGCTTGCTTGGTTGTTCTAGAAGACATTTAAAGAGGTCTTAATCGGATACTATTAATTATCACGTCAACAGGGTGTTTTACATAATAAAGTTTTTTCCCTAATTTTCATCAAAACACTATCACAAATTAATGTAGGTACCTGTACCGAGGAGGTACAAGTAGTGTACTATTCGACTGTATAAATATCGGTACCTAATTTGTTAGCATCTTATATTTATTTACGTTAGATTAGAACAGTTCATAACATAAACAACACACCTCTAAGCGTCTAGTGTATTCAAAACGATGATGGATTCGATAACAATAACGTTTGCGAATTTTACTAACGTGGAATTGTATGGAGATGTGTCGACCGTGGCAGTTGTGCAAAGGTTCCGTTGGTGGCGCTGTCTTAATTTCCATTTTCCTTTTTGGTTTAAAGGAAGATAAAAAAGGTGTTACAGTGACACGTTGCAAGTCCTTCGTCTAATCTTAATATTATGTTTCCTCAGACGCCTCTCACGACATCCACGGAAAAAATGGAGAGGTTAAATATTAAACCGGATGCCACACGGGAACGCCAAAAGTACATAGGCACACAACCACTACGCCCGCCGGACAGCGTATCAACCGCCACAGCCTTATCCAACTTTTCTTCAAACGTATAAGAAACAAGACGAATTCCCATAGTCACTAGGGACCAATAGGATAGTTTCCGAACACCGACTAGGCTTGTTAAGGGCCAATAGACGCAAACTCGATTGAAAGTAACAACTTGAGACATAGGGACAGGTCGAACTTAGAATACAGAGTGGCCTGTAATCGACTGATTATATTTTATCCAGTGGTTGCGTTGAAAACCTCTGTAAAACATTTCCTATTTTTTTTTATTACTGACCTTGTAGGAGACAAATGTTTCATCGCTTTTCATGTCATTGTGCCTTGTGTGTACCTACCATACGACTTGTACAGATGTCCCGTTAGTCGGCGCTTACCTGCAATCGTTCAACATTGCGATGCTACGTGGTTGACTAAGATCCGGGTTACAAAAGACTGGACTATGAATATTTTAAGATTTTCCTATTTTTTTAAATGAAAATTCCGGGCAAAAACTTCACAGGGGGTTTACAGACGTGTACAGTCGAGTTCATTAATATATGAGCAAAACTGAGGGTTCAAAAATATCTGTACACCTTTATGACATTGACAATAAGGTGCAAAAGTTTTCCTATTTGGCATTTGTCTGCTCATATATTTATGAACTCGACTGTATACCCGAGTTAAAATGTTTACGGTAATTTTCTTGACATCCTGTATATTTAGATAGAGCCAGAATGTCTCGATATTGGCCAAAATTCCCCATAATACCATATTTACTTCACTACAGCCAGTCGATAGCGAATAATTGCACTTCAAATAATTTTCGATTCGGCTAATCGATTACATCTGTGATATTGTGACTCATGGAACCAATGTTTTGCGATAACGTAGCTTAATGGCTACAAACCATTAGTCGTCATAGCATTAAGATTCGATAGAAGCCCGTGTGGTGTCGGGTTTAGAATAACACCTCTCCATTTTTTTCTTGGATGTCGTAAGAGGCGACTAAGGAAATAGGTTTAGGTAGACGATAGGCCAGCAACTTGTCACTATTATACCTCTTTCATCAGTTCTCTCTTTCTTTCATCTTTAAACCTGAAATTGCGAAAGTAGCCACGGAATGTGAAATGGGGATAGCGTAGCGTTTCGTGTGCTCTGCCTACCCCGTTTGTGAATACAGGCGGTTTGTATGTTGTATGTAGGTAATTTACCGATTAAGTTTTCATAAAGCGTACAAATAAATTAACTCATCCCGTTTATTGTATCTATGGTCCATTCAGGATAACATTAGACTTTTAATCTTTAATTTCTTTTTTATCAGAGATCCAAAGGTAAAACAGGAAATCATTATTGCAATAACACTTTGATCACTGTTTGTTATCATTTTAATTAATTAAAACCATTTGGGATTAATTACTGAAACGCTAAATGGTAAAAATTTTAATTTATCGCCCCTATTACAGGCCACACCCTGTATAATGTTCTCAAAACAAATGGTTTCACCGTTTGCGGTGACGCCTTGCGTAGACTTAATGACTTAATAATTATGTGATTAATTGACCGTTAACAGTCTGATGTTATCCTGAATGGACCATAGATAAGTATATTACTAGGCGCTAAAATTAATTAGCTATCGAAATGTAAAAACTTATAAGCATATTTTTCAAAATAAAATAAGCCTGCTGTATGAGTCACCCATTTTTTACTCCGCGTGACATGCTTTTTTATTCGCTCTCAAAATAAAGTGTTTACGTTTTCAATGAAAAGTGACAGCGACACTGCTTCCTCGAATTTTCTTTTGATTCGCAACAGAAAGGTCGACGACACGGATAAATTTGCGCGCTCGTTTCTGTGCTTAATCTGCGGTTATAAGAAGTTTTTTTTTTAAAAATGGGCTTCCTACAAAGTGTCACATTAAACTATACATAGGGCAAAAGTTAACTGTTCTATACAGTTAATTATTAAAAAAAAGATGCTCCATGGTTCCCGTCATAATAACAATGACACCAGTTAAGTTTAAAAAAACATTATGCAAAGTAAATTTCCCGTGTGGTGCCGGGTTAGAATAGCACCTCCCCCTTTCTTCCCGTGGGTGTCGTAAGAGTCGACTCTGGGAAAGGGTTAGTGTATTGTGGGCGATGGGCTAGCAACCTGTCACCGCAATATCACGTTTAATCATCTGGTTACCCTGAATTTGCTAGACGTGGCACTGGATTTTTGAATCCATGTGCTCTGCCTACCCCTCATGGGAATGCAGGCGTGGGTGTGTGTATGTGTGTGTTTGTGTAAATTTCAAAATTACACGTGCATCGATTTTACGAAGACAGTTTTTTAATTTGCCTAATTAAATGAAATCTTTAATTTTATTGCATACATACATACAATCACGCCTGTGTTCCCAAATAGGGTAGGCAGAGCATACGAAAGGTGACATAGACAAAACCAGGATTATGACTATATCACGCTTTGCAGCCACTTCTAGCAAAGTTTTAGGTTTGCAAAGATAACAATTTTATTGCCTGTAATAACAATACAAATGTAATGCAAAATGTTTTTCCTCTCAGTCAGCATAACCTCGGTTTACCTAAGTAAATATTGATTTCTTTCGATCACACCTTGTATTTAGGATAGGACTATCAAAATGTCACTCATCTAATACAATCTTCACGTGTTGTCGGGCTCATAACGATCTTTGGAGATTTTTGACAGCGCCGTTAAAAAAAAAGAAAGACAGATTAACAGAAAATTGACACAGATGAAACATTTTTGGTGCACTTATCTAAAGTTACATTAAGCCTTATAACTTAGTAATATGCACGCAATAAAATATAACAAACCCGTGCCAAACAGCGCCAAAAGGGCCGCACACAGCACTCTTGATACCTAATGATCTTTGGAAGTAAAATTCTGCATTTTGTAGCTTTAAGAATGGTGTATGTGAGTATTGGAAGAAGTAATAAATCGTTTGTGTCATCGTTATCGAGTTCAGTAACCATAAACTCATGGTATTGATAAAAACAATAGAATTAAACTAAACACCAATCTACAAATAGTAATTCAAAGCTATTCTATTGATTGATACCTCGGCGGAATCACTCCTGCGTGTAGGCAGCCTTTCAAACATCAGCCAACGTATGTTAACAAACTTCATTTCGAACTAAAATTCTCTGTATTACAATAACAAACAATAAACTGTTACTGCACGAAAGATTAACTTCTGTTTCTACATCTGCTTACATGTTTTTAGCGGGATTGGCATCGAGATTTTCGTAGCTTTAAGAATGGTGTAGGTACCGATGTGAGTGTTGGAAGAAGCAATTTTACGTTTTTTATTTGTGTGTTTGAGGAAAATTATGCTAACTACTTCGTAAGTCGATATGGCGTTTTTGATTGAGAGCAACCTACTAAAGAAAAAAAATACAAAAAGTGTTCTATTAAAGAAAAATTTAAGTAAGTAAGTATCTAAATAAGTAATATTATTCAGATGAGTTGGCAAAGGGACTAGAGTCCTTTTAGGAATGTTTTAGTCATAATTAATGGAAAGTAGGTTAGGTTAGGTTAGGCTAAAAGTGGGAAAAGTCTCTACGTCCTACGTCTATGTCTAGTACTACGTCCATCCGAGTTTCTTCTTAAATTGATTCAGCGCTTGTAGCGTGGAAAGGTAACAGACAAATAAATATGTACGGGCATATATGTAGAATTAGTCACCTAGATATATTAGAAGCGATTTGTACACGATTCGACTTACATGAAACAAGGCACAAATCATCCTTCCAGATGAGGTCTTCCTCTAAAATCAGGCCACTGAAGCAGATCTTGCCAAGAATATTTAGCCCTCAGTCAATTAGTACTTAAAAGTATAAAATGTACTTATGGGCAGCCGAATTGTTTTTAAGTATGATAACCTACTTAGTCGAGATGAGAAAACGAGAAAGGGGTTAACTGATTTTTAAAGTCCTCAAGTACCAAATGTACGCATCAAAGATATTCAACGTAGTCTGAGAACATGAGTTTTAATAAAAAATGGCATTGATGAACTTTCACAGCACATCGCACTTGGCATGTTTCAGCCGGTTCTCAAGAAATCCTTGTTCCCCAGCCAACTATCGAAGTTAAGGGAAAAGTGCGTAACGCACGACTCCGCACGATGACACAACTGAAAGCTCTTGCTAACTCCATTTTATTTATAAATTCAGTGTCCAGCCACGTCGAGCGTCCGCGGACGTGTACGCATCAAACAGTCGCATAGTGTTGTCGTTATAGTTTAGACGCCGGTAATATCAGTTAGTGAAAATGGAAATCGAAGTGCCAAAATACCCGCCGCCACCTCCACCAAAACGACTGAGCAGGCCAAAAATCACCCTCCAAATCCCGGAGCCGACTTACAGGGGCCCACCGTCAGCTGCTTCCAGACACTACACCCCAAATAAATACCACGGATGGCCACCAAGTTCACCAGCTTCCCATCATTCCCATCCACACATAAACCCCGAATGGTACATGCATATGACCCACGCTTCAGACTTTATCATGAACACAGCGAAAAGTGGACTAAGTTTCGGCGAAAAGACTGCGTTCTGGATTGTGAGCAAATTGAAACTGTTGTCCAAAAGGTGGTTCACACATTTCTTCCTGATGTTGTGCTTGGTTTTGTATAGTGTTGTGGGTGCAGGGATTTTCATGACTCTAGAGGGTAAGTTTAAGTTTAGAACTTCCGGCTTCACCTTAAACTTTAAGATAACACGTATCAACATTCAAACCCATAGTTTCGAGTTTGAAACTCAGCAGGTAGGTGCCTTCGATTGGGTAATGTTTCAAATATTTTCGATAAAGGTCTCGGTATTCAGTCCCTTCGGGGTAAGGTTTCGCAATATCATTAATCTTGCCTTCGCTTAAGCTGGTTTTTTAAAAGCGTACCTGTATTCCCTATTCACGATCTTTTCACGAAATGTTTTCGTGGATCTGATCTTGTTGAATTGGAAACAGAGACATTGTTTCGGTTTCAGGGTAGCCATTTAAAGCTCGAATTCTCGAATTCATCAAATGACAGTGTCAGTGCGTTAAATTTCATGAAAATCACGAGATTTTTACAAATTAGACGAGATTTTAATTGCTTATACAGAGTGTGAATTGAATTCTGTAAGACTAAAAACTTTAACCAACGATAACGAAGAATCACACAGGCCATCGCAAAACAATCGAAAACCGTATCAAAACTACATCAACCTGACGGATAGTAATCATAATCAATCATATCATAACAGGTCAAATATGAAATTCGATAATATTATCTGCAGCGCTATTGTCTAATGCGCCAAAGATCTACATCGTTTTTAATTTGACAGTTGAAATCAAAAATCGCATTGAAATTGAAACATTTTAAAGCAAACTGACACTGAAACTGTTACATTAAAAACGTTGTAGATTTTTGGTCGAGGCATCGATAGATTGAATATTGGGACCCGCCGGGAATTGAAATTTGTGACGTCACATCATCAAGGGCGAGATTTGAAAGATTATTGAATGTTAGTGTTGTGGTACGTAGTCAAGTTTGTTACGTCTACCTATATTGCTTACTGAAATAAAATGACCGGTTAGTTCTAAAGTCACTAAAAACTCTTCATTGGGGCTTATACTAAATAGTAACACCTGTCCATTTCTTCCGTGGATGTGTCCTAAGAGGCGACTAAGTAAATCGGTTTAGGTATGCTTTAGGCGTCAGGCTAGCAACCTGTCCCTATAATACGACCTCTTCCATCTGTTTTCAAACCTAAAATCATGCTAGAAGTGGCTGCGAAGTGTGAAATAGTCATGATCATGGTTTTGTCTATGTCACGTTTGTGTGCTCTGCCTACCCCATTTCGGAATATATTTTTGAGTATATAATAATTTTATTGTTGTTTTAAATTTTATGGTCTGATAAAATTCACATGCTGTATACTATCCTCAAAAACAGATATATCGTGTGACGTACTCAAATATAACTCAAATATAAGTGATGAATTCAAGGAAGCGATATTATTTCGGCACACGTAGATTCACTCGTATTTACCTATGAATATAATAAAATACTTGTGAATTTCGAGCAATATTTACTAAGGCTAAAAATAAGAATCAATTTGACAAAATAAACTGACAAGTAGAAACCTATGTTAATAGTAGCTTAATATTAAGATTCAGGAATATTTCAATTTCATACTCAGTCGATCAAAAAGTATACTCCAGATAAATATTTACGTTATAAATATGTAGGAAAATTTCATCAACCATTAAATTATATTTGTATTGAATTTGAGTTATATTTTTACTTCAATCTACTAACGCTTTCAAAATAAAATTGTACTTACTTAATAAAAACTATATATTGAGCAGTGGCGTGTAGTGCGCGTTTGGCAGCGGCTGCCACAGCTTCTAGATGAAGGGCTTACAGAGTAATAGCATGTAGAGCTAAACTCTGTTTATGACTTATTTTTTATGAGTGAGTCTAACGGCAGTTTCACGTTCCAAGTTAATTTGTAACGAATTATTTTAGTGGCTATTTAATTTTAACTACAGCAAAATGACGGTCATGCGAATCTGTTAGCCACAGTTTAACAGCTCGTTAAGTTAGTGGTTCCTTTAGTTTTAGAGATTTAACCTATGGTGCACGCAGAGCAGAGCGTCTAGTGTATTGAAAACGATGATGGACTCGATAACGATTTCGTTTGCGAGTTATCGCAAAATTGTATGGAAACTGAGAAAGCGCCGCCAGCGGAACGTTAGCACAACAGCCGCGGTCGACACGCCTCCATACAATTTCGCGAAAACTCGCAAACGAAATCTTTGTCGAGTTTATCATCGTTTTCAATGGACTAGACTAGACGCTCAGATGGTCGATGGAGTCGAAATGTGCTCAAGTGGAGACCACGGACCAGCAAGCGCAGCGTAGGGCGTCCACCTACAAGATGGACAGACGACCTTATGAAGGTCGCCGGAGGACGCTGGATGCAGGTCGCTTCCAAACGGTGTATGTGAAAGTTTAAAGGGGAGGCCTATGTTCAGCAGTGAACGTGTTATGGCTGAGATGATGATCAATAAATAGTTCTGGGCATAGGTACCTGTATGAGAAAATATACTTAAATAGGTAGTGTAACGCGCGAAAGTATTTTCACGCGCAACCACAGTCGCTGACGTTAGAGGGCGCGAGCAACATTAATTTATTCCCACGTCATAACAGCTTTCAGTATATTTTTTAGCTACCAAATTAGAGAAAATAGGTAAAAAACTTGCTACTTTGTACTTAGTGCCCACTTTTACATTGTTCTTTTTACTGACATTAAAAAAAATCAAAAAGTAAAATTATTTCTCAAATAAGTAAAAGAGTAAAACAAATAGTTTCAAGATAAACGAATAACAAAATGACATTTGATCTAATTTTGATTAAGCGTTGAATGAGTTTTAACAATGATTAATGAAATGCAATTAGTGATAGACCAACCGAATAATTCAAGATGTCTGCTCTCTAGACGTTGAAGATTAGTGAAACGTATAAAGCGATCAGTTATCAATCAAGTAGGTACCAATAAGTGCCTAACGTAGTGTACGGGTTAATGCTCTCTTGGCATATCTGCCAATAGGCCTTTGACCTTTTGACCTGAGTATAGGAAGATTAAGACTGAACTAGCAATATCTCTAAATCTCTATAACAAAAATATACGACGTCTTTGTCATATTTATTAAACTGCGCCAAAATCAGTTTCACATTTTTATGCTTTATCTACTTTTAAGACCACAGCGTTTCAAGGGTTCACGTATTGGTTCGCTCCTTTTGGTTTCAGCGTGATGTTATATGTATAGCCTAAACTAGGCCCTTCTTCGATGAATGGTCTATCCAACACAAAAAGAATTATACAATTCGGACCAGTAGTTCCCGAGATTGCGTTCAAACAAACAAACAACCTCTTCAGCTTTATAATATTAGTAGGTATAGATTATGGAATTATGCTAGAAGTAGCGTTAACGTGAAACGGCCATAGTTTTGTCTATGTAACGTTGCGTGTTCTCTGTAATGTATGTATGTAACACGTTTCACTTACATGCCAAGACAAAGCCCCGTACGCTTAAACTTCGCAGCGAACCGTTAAAAGTTATTTAGTGCCTGTAAAATTTCAAGATTAATAAGCGAGCTACATCATTTTGGTTTTATATAAACTTTTAATGCCGGGTAAAAGCTTCTTAGTTAAACTTTGAGCTTCTACCTCGTAGGCAACGTAGGCAAAGTTAAGTTATTAAAAGGATACCGTCTTAGGGTTCTCACTTACGGATCTAAATATCGCGGTGTACCTACATGTAAACAAATAATCTACAATTTCGACAGTTAAGCCCATATTGTTACCCTGTGGAGAATTGCGAATAGAAAGAGACAATCCATACTAATATTATAAATGGGAAAGTGTGTTTGTTTGTTTGTTTGTCCGTCTTTCACTGCTAAACGGGGCGAGGGATTGACGTGATTTTTTGCGTGGAGGTAGTTAAAAGGATGGAGAGTGACATGACATGCTTTTTGTCCCTTCATAACCCCCCCACTTCCCTAAAATACTTCTTAACGCGAGCTAAGCCGCGGGCAAAAGCTAGTAATAGCATAAATGTTGAAGAAACAATAATGGCTGAACGGAGTTACATGAAACGAGACATACGGGTAGAAATATATCTAGATTAAGATGTATCCTAAATAGTAATGTGACTCCGTGAGATAGTATCTTAAGTTGAAAAGACAAAAGAAAGCGAAGACCGGTGACTTGCTAGTTAACTTCATTTGCAATTAATAGATGATGTTGTGCGCATATGAAGTTGCAGGCTAAAGGCCGTTGCAGTGGTCGTCTACTACAGTTCTGCTTTAATGCCTAATGCCTTCTTTCTTCATAGGTTAAAATATATAATTAGGTATTTCGTCACATAGATTATGGAACATTATGGGATTTGATTATGAATCGTTAAGCTTCTGGCGTATAATCTCGTGACTCGTGATTGTTATCAATAGCACGTCGCTCAAAACTTCCGAGGGACTTCTCTGCCAAATGAAAACATAGTTTAATCTTGGAATAAGTTAATCTTACCCGTTTTTTATTAAAAGTACTCGCGAGTAAACAGTAACTTATTCTCGTATGGTTGAATCAACCCTAAAGCTTTGTATCCTCGTTCTCTTTTACTAACCAAAGAAAAAACACATACAATATGTATTCGCTTAATAATCTAACTGACGTACTAAACAGTTTTTGATTCATTTGCCAGTTTCTGCAAAAGTGCGAGAATAATTCCAAAATCCCAAAATCATAGGAAACAGGTAACCCTATTCCACTTTCATTGAAAAATGTTTCATCAAGTTTAGGTTAATAGAGAGGAGGGTATTAAATCACGTTATTGTCAATCGGGAAGTTGCTAAGTGCTCGTGAAAAGCGATAAAGGAGTTGTCAATTACTTGTAGAAAAGTTAAATCCCAGATTCAGGGTCTATCCTTCCGCCTTCTGAAAATGGATAAATGTAACATTTTGGGGTTGTCTTGCCTGTCATGACATTATGATGGTGAATGGACACTCACGATCAGGATAGTCCACAAATTTTAGTCGCTCGTCATTTGTGTAATCACGGTAGGTTTGTTCTAGTATGTACCATCGAACCAATTGATTCCTGACCCACCATAGAACCTATTCACAGTGAAAGTCATAGTGACATTGCCTTGCTTGACAAAGGAAATGTTTATGACGTTTATTGTGACAACGTTCTACGGTGGGTCAGGAATCAGTTGGTTCGATAGTACTAGAACTCTTGTGTTACGGCGTAGAAGGAAGGACTCAGTTCTGAATCGTCTATGAAGTAAAATAACCACCGACACTGTCTAAAAATCACTAAATATTTTATGTCTTAAACGTCCTTTACCTTTGTTTCCTTTGTCGCCTCCTACGACATCCACGGAAGAAATGCGGAGGTATTGTTCTAAATCCGACACCACTCGTAATCCATCTTTTTTAAGGGCAGATTTAACCAAAAATACATACATACATACCATCACGCCTGTGTTCCCAAATAGGGTAGGCAGAGCCCACGAAACGTGACATAGACAAAACTATGATTATGACTTTATCACGCTTCGCAGCCACTTCTGGCATAGTTTCAGGTTTGCAAAGATGGAAGAGATACAATAGTAACGGGTTGCTAGCCTGTCGCCTAAAACATACCTTAACCTATTTCCTTAGTCGCCTCTTACAACATCCACGGATGAAATGGAGAGGTGTTATTCTATCCCGACACCACACGACAAAAGATAATGAAATTTAGTCCTAGCATAAGTCAATCCCGTAACCATGTCATCCTTACGTGACACTCACCTAACCTAGAAGTTTAATAGATAGTTTCACGGCGCATTTGGCTCGGTGCCCAACTGGTGAGGGTTAGGTGCGTGTGCACCGAAAGCGCCATCCCGCGGCGCCAGGAATCATTTACAGCGGTTTCAGAAT
>BHDV01012438.1:0-18959 GCA_005406045.1 Adoxophyes honmai
TCTTTGTTAATACAGACAAGAATCCGGAAATACTAATATATCATGTTTATTACATAATGAAGAATTTATTAAAAGTATATTTCAAAAATGTTCAAAAACCCTATTATGTCGTCTACTGTTGTAGCTTGCAGTCGGAATTAAAATCATACCTGTAGCATCAATGTATAGTAATCAGTCGGCAACAAACTTGACAAGATTTTAAGAAGTAAAAACGATGCAGGATGTTTAACATCTAGCCAAGATTATTGCCTATACCTACGTCGTCGTAATAGTTTATTTCAATAACTTTCCAAACAATCGCAACACTGATCACAGATCGAGCGTGCTGATCCGAGGCCCCGACAAATTGTTAATGACATTTATTTATTGTGAGAATGAAATACACCCTAGAAACAATGGGATCATTGAATATACCGTTGCTTTGCGAGACAAATCGACTGCGCGAACTAGTGGGTGTCGTGTTAAATACAGGGTCGGAGGGTCAAAGGATTTGCTAAAATAATAGTGTGCGAAACTTTAACCTTTGACTCATTTGACAATGTCATGTATTGTCATGGTACGGAACATATACCGTCTGGTGTTTAGAATAGAACCTCTCCATTTCTTCTGCGGATATCGCAAGAAGCGCCTGATGAAATAGTTCTACTAGGTAATATGTTTTAGGTGACAGGCTAGAATCCAGTCATTATTAAAGCCTGCAGATGTTGCTAACTTTGAACCTAAAAATCTGCAAGAAATGGCCACGAATCGTGAAATATTCATGTTTTTCTCTGCGTAGCGTTTCGTGTGCTCTGCCTACCCCATTTGGTAATGCAGGCGTAATGTGTGTATGGTGCAAAAGTGTCATAGATATACGAGTACCTACTTAGTACGTATAATATGGATGGACTTACTACAATAGCCAATCCAATGCACATCAAATTTAAAAGTACAAGTTTGAGCTGTCGTATTATCGAATCTAAATTGACGTCAAGAAACGATCTGATTGTAATCCGGATGATACAAATTTAGATCTGATTATTTGAGACAGTAATCGTCATTATTTATTAGTTTGGATGCTTATCAAAGACGCTTTAAATGGAAATAAATAAACTGAAATGAACTGTTGTTGTTGAACATTGACTAGGTTTAGCGAAGTTTTATTTATCGCCAGTAAATTTTTCGTGGTTTTGCATAGTTTTAAAAACTTCGTAAGCTAAGCTTCAAAAGCAGTATTTTTAATGTCGGAAATGACGTAAGTAGCTACATAATATGCGTTGGGTCAGTAAGCTGATACCGTAAAATGGGGAGAGTATTGGTGACAAAGGGAAAGGTTTTTATTGGCTACTGCTATCTTTATAATACATATTTATAGTCTTAATATGTACTGAAATAGATGAAAGAAGTACAGTGACCTTGCTAGATTTTACCCTTTTGTGCAAGACGACCAAGACTAAATTTTAGTCTCCTTTCATTTTAAACACCCTTAACCGATCTACTTATTTGCAATAATATCGATCAATTTGTTTCATCCTCCGTGACTAGAAGATCTTGTCTGTAACGGACCATGTTTTGGAAGCGCTAAGCAATTATTTTATGCACAAATGCCGCTCAATAAAGCTTTCAGTCCAACACTGAGATTACACGGATGACCTTTCCGATGGCGTTCAAGTGTTAGCGCAAGATAAGTCCATTCAATCTTATAAATGCTAAGTGCTTTCTAAATGTTTAAATGGGATAATAATGGAGACGGGGCTTGGAATCCGCGATGTGAACTTTGACTGGCAACGAGCATGTAAAAACTATTAAGGGCGGCTCTAATGGACGGGTATCTAAATTGTTTCTGGTTAGTCCAAGCGGTGATTATAATGATTTTAGTACGTTCTTATTATGAAAATTATTTCTTTAAGTATTTTATTTTATTTAGACACATTGATAGGAAAACAATATAGTCGACAAGGAATATTGTTTACATTTTTAATGACAGTTCGTATACACAAACCTACAAAAACCTAAAGCTTAAAAACTGCTGGAGCCGGCTACGAACGTCACTGTTTACAAACGTCACGTCGTGGCTACGAATAGTCATGGATTTGTCTATGAAGCGTTCTGTGAGCTCTACCTATCCCATTTGGGAAAACAGGTGATATGTAACACATAAACGCATAAATACATACACACGTAATTAAATTTGCTGTCTCGATGCTCACTGGTACCCCTGTTTCTTGGTTTGCGTGCTGCGTGCATTCACTTAAAATAAGTGTTTGATGTGTTTATTATTGGATGTTCAGCAGGTTTTTTATTTTATTATAATTTGACGTAAAAGATGGACTTAACAAGACAAAAATTGCCTTTCATTGTAAATGGTCTTAAAATATTTCAAGACGCCTAAATGACATTGAAACTGAAAAGA
The DNA here is from genome assembly GCA_005406045.1 of Adoxophyes honmai. Classification (NCBI taxonomy): domain Eukaryota; kingdom Metazoa; phylum Arthropoda; class Insecta; order Lepidoptera; family Tortricidae; genus Adoxophyes; species Adoxophyes honmai. The sequence continues at coordinate 2,393 of BHDV01012438.1, forward strand.
GATTCTTGGTCGATTATACTTACTTTGGGCCTTGTTGAACAAAGAAGAATATGACAGATTGACTGAGCATGAGTTGCAACTAAAATCTAAAGTTCTACAAGCAACATGAATAGTGAGTGAATCCAATGAATACGCTCTGTTGAGTAACTTTGAGTAGCCAAACAAATACAGCGTTCGCATCGCAATAAATGCGCAAATGTACACAGAACGATTATACACACAGAACTAATAAAGATAATAGAAATGCCAACGTTTGTATTTCTTCTCAGTGTTTCTGTCACTGCTTTTTACTACAAATTTGCACACGCTAAACACCAAAACCAAAACGTTATTCTACATATTAATACTTGGTTATTTATTTATATACGGGCTGTAACCAAATCTCTCTTCATAGCTATGCCGTGACTTTAGCTCGCTTACGGATATCCACAATCCTGGTTCGATTGCTTATGCTCGTACTGTGTACTTTACTGACTTCAGGCTTGGATTCTTATATCATAAGGGTCACATGAGTGTTGTCAATTTCAATTGACCATACCACTTCTATTCTCTTTTTATAGTTCTGTGATACATCAACATTCAGTTGATCCCGTGACACACCAGCGATTATTCAAACGCATTGAAATCAACATCTGTCGCCGATTGACAATCGCAAAGATTAATTTGCAATGCTAACGGCTTTGCATAAATCCCGGTATCAGAGAAGCTAATAGAGCAGGGAACGGCCTGTGTTTAGGAACTGGTAGATGCGTGTGCGCACCAAGTTTTGTCCTCTCCGGCATAGCTTGTATTTGAGTAGTTTTTAATTGTAGATGCAGTAGGGTTCAGAAAATTGTTCCGTTTGTTTATGAACTCGTACAAGAGATTCTATTTGTTACTTCCAAGAGTAACAATTTCAAATTTATAGTTTTGTTCAATGCGGGGAAAGGGAGTTTTGGAAGACTCGATCAATGCAATAATGCATAAAATGTCAGTGTAAGTAAAATTAACTAGAAGGTCGAAAACCATCTTGCGTGACGCTGACGCGACATCAAAGAGGTTTATGTCCAGTGGCTATCCACGTGGCTATTAGTGGGCACACAAAGTTACAGACCTATTTTTTTTCTTTCGACTTCATTCTCCCACTTGGAACTACGCAAATTTAAAATTACCTTAGCTAGGATCTTCTAGCAACATTATACTTATGTAATTATTTTCAATTAGCAACACAACTTTACCAATCAACATTTGTAACGGTGTTTAACGAAATCTATTCATTACGTTACCCTAATAAAACTCAATATACCTTGCATATGCAACAAAATAGCTGTGCATTATCTACAATTAAATGCGATTTAAGCTCCGCGTGCCTTTTTAGGAAATACCAATTATTTATATGGGCAGATTTGAAAGTCGATTTCACTATACGCCACGGGCATTGTCTACGTTGATATATGGACTCCTAGATAGTTTACGGTTTCCCATAGTGGTGTAATGCCTAAGTTCCGTTGACATACAATATATCGTTAACGGGTTGCGATTTCAATAGTTTAATATTAAACGGCAGTTAAGCCTAGTAAGTTATGAGACGTCAAGCGTCATGCATTTATGAATATATCTTTCGGCGTCGTAATTTTATCTGGTTATAAATCATGTATGGGTATTTTATCAAAAGTAAAATAAATGTTAACAGTGTTTTCAGAGGACAGCTAAAATAATTAAAGTGAAGTCTTGTTTCCCCAGAGCCTGAATATATCTACAGCGGAAAAAATGTGTTCATGTAATGGAAAATTCATTTTTATTTTGGAGCATGAGCCACTTTTTACAGCTCAGTAGGTAAGTATATAATCAAAACGATGGCATCTTATTTGTTTAAATATAGACAGATTTAAATTCGCCAATTAGTAGGACCCAAAGGAATTTAAAATATAAACCATTCTAAAATATTCGTTGCAATTATGAAAACTTGTACAAAACCATCAACAAGGGGAAATGAATACGAACGTAGATTGTCAGCAACTAGGAGTAATCCGCGGACTCTCCTCTGCATTATCACGAAACTCTAATAACTACAAAAAATGCTCCCATCCAAAAAATAAGCGTGTTCAAACTCTTTAACTACAATAAAGATTTTCCGATGAATTTTCCAAAGATGAGCACATCGGCGCACTTATGAACTAGTGCAATATTGGATGCTCATCCAATCCTCCTCTCATCCGCCTATTGCCGTGGAACCACCGCCCGGCTGATTGTAAAAGCATTTTATTAACCACCCACTGGCCAATTTGAAACAGAAATAATTGACTGTCTCGCTGTACGATAATGATGCAGTTGCGTGTGTAATTTATTAGTAGGGAAACGTATTTATTGAAGAGTAAATGCCCTTTCACTTTCTGTTGTTTTTTAGGAAAGGTTACGGAAGATTAACGGCGTAATAACCACAAATAGTTTAGAGTGTAAAGCGTTGTTCAAGAGTAAGTTCATACCAATGATAAAGGATTTAGTTTATTCAGCTACTTTCTTGTAATGAAATAAGACAGATACACTCAAGGCTTTATATCGAGATTAGTGACCCATTGTCGGGAGCAACGCGCTACGGTGGCTGCGGTTTTTGGTTTATCAAATAACTAGCTGTGCCCGCGACTTCGTCCGCGAGGGGTAGTGACTAATTTTCCCCGTTTTTTCATATTTTTTAAAGTTTCTTCGGTCTTATTAGTTGCAGCGTGATGTGCTATAGCCTAAAGCCTTCCTCGATAAATGGTCTATCCAACACAAAAAGAATTTTTCAATTCGGACAAGTAGTTCCTGAGATTAGCGCGTTCAAACAAACAAACAAACAAACAAACCAACAAACAAACAAACAAACAAACAAACAAACAAACAAACAAACAAACAAACAAACTCTTCAGCTATATAATATTAGTATAGATTAAATATCGACAACGGTATAGATCATCTAACTTCCGGAGTGGGGACTTGTACGTACAATATTATTTGTTGGTATTTTTCTGACAAGTTCAAGTCAACTACCTAATTGGCCCGAAACGTGTCGAGCTGATTTCAATACAAAGACTAGTGTGTATATCCGTTGCATTTCACTAAGTATGAACTATGAGTGAGTCTCTCGTTAGTTTTACGTCTAAAGCAACTACTTACTTGACCTGAACACAGCCTACGTGTAAACTTTGAACAACCTACGCCGGTATCTGTTCGCAAATATCCTTTCTTATTTACTGAACCAACATAGAGTTATCACGCGCTACAGGCATAAATGTTGACGCGCCCACGTTCATCCACATCAGACTTAGAACAGCATACTACCTAGACTATCTGTCACTTTCCGACGTCTCTAGTTAGACAGTGACAGGTATAGTCTATCTCGCACGCAACTCTACTCGGGCCCTGTCGTGCTAAGGCGATTGATTTTCGTAGGAGGTTATTGTTCCAGCGGATCACAGCTATTCAAATCACGCATTCGTAAATGTTTCTTCCCGGTCCACTTGTGAAGATATAGCTTTAACAGTAACCGGGACTTCGAGTTCTTGAGTTGTGGCATAGACATCACAGGAGTATTCCCACATGGGGTAGGTAGAGCTCAAGAAACGGTACATAGTCAAAACCAGGACCGCTTCAGGCTTCGCAGCTAATTCCAGCATATCCCTGAGGTTTTATGTTCCTTAGAATGACCACAAAACGTCAATTAGTCATCGTTTTGTCTATGTAGCGTTTTGGGTGCTCTGCCTACCCCATTTGGAAATACAGCCGTGATGTATGTATGTATGTTAAAGTTAAGAGATACAATAGTGACAGTTTGCTAGCCAGTCGCCTAGAATATACCTGAACTTTTCCATTTCCTCAGTAACCTCTTTCGACATCCACGGCAGAAGGAACAAATAATTACTATAAACCCGACACCACACGGATAGTTATGTATGACACTTATGACACACCATTGAAATATGCGTTTAGAAGTCAAAAATGGTTAGCGAGATTGGGTTCCAGTGTTGCTTCATTAGTCAATCCCACGCGTAGTGACAATATGGTATGAACACTCTATTGTTTACTACTTACTTATTTTGTACTACATTTCGAACGAGAACAACCGTAAGCTATTGAGCCGCGAGCACTGTTAGTTTTCGGTTGGCGTGTGGTAAAAGAGTCGTGCTGTCGTTTCGGATACAGTAATTGATGTTTGATGGATGGAGAACAAAACAGTATGCTGTGGCACCACGGTTTAGTGAAAATGAAGGTTTGTGTTGTTTTGTGGTTGATGCGATGTTGGTAAAATTAAGTACGTACATACATACGCCTGTATTCCCGACAGGGATAGGCAGAGGACATGAGTTCAAAAATTCAGTGCTACGTTTAGCAATTTCAGGGTAACCAGATGGTTAAACGTGATATTACAGTGACAGGTTGTTAGCCCATCGCCCACAATACACTAACTCTTTCCCAGAGTCGCCTCTTACGACACCCACGGGAAGAAAGGGGGAGGTGCTGTTCTAATCCGGCACCACAAGAGGGTGTACAAAATTAAGTACTGTAGGTATTTTCAAGTACCTAGCTGATATAAATGTATGTGTGGGAATGACTTCATTAAAATATCTCTCTCCAGGCAAATGTAATGCCTAGGGGCCAAAGTCCATATAGAAAAAGTTGGAAGATGTAGTTATGCAACCGATCATCGAAACTTCTTTAGCGCGAAGTAGATCACTTTGACAGTTGATAACGTTTATGGGAGAAGTTCTAATACTGGATGATAGGTGGCGCTAGGGTACATAATAACATGCATGTTACTACTGGCCTGTCTAATCCTAGTGTGTAATAAAAGTTTGGAATATATTTTAAATGTTGATTCACAGCATTCTATAAAATTGTATAGCTTTTAAAGATCACATCAGCATAGGTTCGAGCCTAATATAATGATTCAGTAAACAATATGTTTATTTTATTTAATCCTGTAGCTTTTTACATAGTTAAGAGTCACGTGCGATCGTATACGACCGTCGTACCTCTCTCATAATCGTTCTTAAAGCTACCTTAAAGTTATCTTAAAAATACCAATAGCCGCAAAAGAACGGAAAAGTTATGATCATGCCGTTTCAAAGTGGAAAATATACTAATTTAAGAACTGAATAGTATCGTAATAAGTACGTCTTTTGAAGGTTTAACTCGCGAGGGCCAGCTAGTCATTATTCTCACATTATTGCTTTGTGTAAATCATTTGTTCCTAAGTACGGAAATTTTATTATTTGGTTTTGCTGTGCTGTTTTAAGACTGCCAGCGTCTAGGTGATACTGGGAAGAAAATATTAACATAATGAGTCAAACAAAACACGAATTATTAAAATAAAATTAGATAAGATGCCATTTCACGATTCAATAGTCTATACTCCGTTTTGTATAATATTTTTAACGGTCAAATCCCCACACATTTTTAAGTAAACTCAAAGCTTCAGCGCAAATAGTGATACCGTTTGTAAGTATTGAGAACAAGCAGTAATAAGTGTTATTGTGGTTTCCAAATTTACCTTTCGATTCCGGAGAAAAATTCAAATTCTGTCTGATAAAAAAATTAAGATTAAATGAAACAGATTACAAATGTCTGACAATAGGAACTTAATGCATAATAAATAGCACATATTTTAATGAATAAGAAAAGATTACTGTATTCAATTGAATTTAGCTCGACATGTTTCGGGCTATGCCGCAGTTTTTCATCTAGGAGCCGAGGCGACTGCTGCGATTTAGGACGTGAGTTATTTCTATAAATTATACTAACGTGGCTGAAAGACTAGACGGGCGTAGCCAGGATTTAGTTTCGGGGGGGGTTTGACGAAAAAAAATTGGCCAAGTGCGAGTCGGACACAAAAAAAAATCACGATTGTTATATAGGAGCCTGAACTTTTCGGGGGGACCTCCAAACCCCCCCCCCTGGCTACGCCCATGGACTAGTATGCCTACAATCGACTTAATATACACCCACTTATTTAATACGATTCATCCTGTCATTGCGTAACGGTAAAATATGAAATCAGCAAATGAAACACTCATGAGAAAAGCTCAATAAAATGCGCAGGCTTTAACTTTAACCATGTGAATCAGTCACAATCTGAGTTAAAGCAAATGCCGGCTTTCAGCCTGTGGTTAAAATTATAATGCATCCAATTAATATTCTTCATTAAGATTCCACATCATAAAAAGTTACGAGTATTTGCGTCTACTTTATTCTGTAAAGTTTTCATGGCTGAATATTTAGAACTGTTAAGTGTTTTATAAATCTTATTAAAACAAAAGCCTTTTGCCATAATTTTTTAAATACTTTGTAGATTTTATTGCTTTGAAAATAGGTAGAGATTAACCAGATTCTGAGACCATTCGCGACTTTGTAAATATTATGAATGTAGAGGCACATGCATTAATGGGTGTAACAAAGTAAAATCAACTTATTCATTCATTACTCTATTTTAGGGTTCTGTACAGACACAGAAACCCTCATTAAGATCACGTTCTTATTAGTCTGTGCGACTGTCCATCTGTTCGTTAAGACTCCTTTTTCTCACGAACCAGTAAAAGATATTCAATTGAAACTGATGTCATCTACTGCGGTCTGCAGTTACTTAATGTTATGAAAAAACTTATAAGCCATCAAAACAAAAAAAAATGAAATTTTTCTAAAATTGAAAATTTAAGCCACTAAAATACTTTTGCAATGACAAACTTATTTTCATAGTTCCTGTGCCATGTGGATGCTTGGGGAAAAGAGCAAGGTTAGGTTTGTTCCTAAACCTGTTAAGATTTAAACACAAATGACAGAAGTACAGTAATGACAAGTTGCTAGCCTGTCGCCTCAAACGTACCTAAACCGATTTCCTTAGCTGCTTCTTACCGAATCCACAGAGAGGCGTTATTCGAAACCCGACACCACACGGGTTTTTCATACGAAAAATTTACTTATTCTTACTTCTCGTTTGCTTGAATCAGTCCCAAACAATTTGGCACAGCATCTAACTCAGTAGGTATTAAGACTACAAATACTCGGTTCATCGTGTCAGTGACCTCTATAACTCTACTCGCGGTTCGTAATTAATATAACAACGGTATTAATCCATTTTGTAGCACAGTTCACGATAGAGCTGCGATAAAACGATTTGATTCGCTTACCAATAAAAGCAAAGGTAACGCACGAATATACTAAAATAGTGTGGTAGTAGTGTCGGGTGTGGTGCCGGGTTAGAATAGCACCTCCCCCTTTCTTCCCGTCGTAAGAGTCGAATTTAGTGTATTGTGGGCGATGGGCTAGCGACCTGTCACTGCAGTATCACGTTTAACCATCTGGTTACCCTGACATTGCTAAACGTGGCACTGGATTTTTGAATTCATGTGCTCTGCTTACCCTCTTGGGATTACAGCCGTGAGAATATGTATGTGTATGTGTAGTGTCGGGTTTATTGTAACACCTTTCCATTTCTTCCATGGGTGTCGGAGGAGGCGACTAAGGAAAATTGGTTTGGTCATAGTCGACAGATTACTAGGTTGTCACTATTTCATCTCTTTTATCTATCTTGGAACCTAAAAAATATGCTAAATAGATTGTGAAGCGTTACATGTATGTACTCTCCTTCTCTATTTGGAAATACAGGCGTGATGTACGAGTATGTACTATCGAACCAACTGATTCCTGACCCACCGCAGAACGTTGTCACAATAAACGTCATACACATTTCCTTTGTCAATCAATGCAATGTCACCATGACGTTCACACTGAATAGGTTCTATGGTGGGTCAGTAATCAATTGGTTCGATGGTACATATGTATCCTTACCAATATTATAAATCGGAAAGACTGTTTGTTTGTTTGTTTGTTCCGCTTTCACGCGGTAACTACTGAACCGATTGCTTTGAAATTTTGCAGACGTAAAGATAGAAGTCCGGATTAAATAATAGGGAACTTTTATTCCGGAAAAAAGTGATGTTCCCGAGGGAATGTTCGCTTTATACCGCAATATAACCGAATTCCACGCGGGCGAAGCCGCGGGCGGAAAGCTAGTTTTTTATAATTTCACTTTTATAGAGTGTTCGATGTTACCATTTAAAAAAAATCATCGACTCATCAAATGGTTCCATCGGCACACTTCAGGGTTCAGCTAAGTCGGGACCTATAGCCCTATAGTAACGAGTAGAGCTTACAATGTAAGCGAACCATATATTGTAAAACTACATTGTATGCAGGAATATGAAACTATACGATAAATATACATAACAGGAATAAAGGGAGGTTGTTAAATGTATATATGTTATTACCTGTTCAGATTAAATCTCAGCTCCAGCGGTCCCTGTTCGGAATACAAGCAAAGGTTGCTTTAGTTAATGTACTTACTTTGGAACTTGAAATGTCTCATAACATTACTAGACTAGCTTGTGCCCGCGAATTCGTTCGCGCTTAAATGTTGAATTACAGGCATTTCAGATATATTTCATATTAATTTGCGTCCCCCTTTTACCCCCATGCTTTTGGAAAAAAAATATACATTTTTTATTTAGAATAAAACCTCTCCATTTCTTCCGTGGATGTCGTAAGATACGACTAAGGAAATGGATTAAGTTATATTTTAGGCAACAGGCCAACCAACCTACCAACCTACTTGCCACCTTAAAAGCCAAAAAAATATACCTACTAGAGGTGGCCACGAAACGTGAAATTGTCATGGTTTTATGTATGTGGTGTTTCGTGTGCTTGGCACCCCTTTTAGGAATACAGGTGTGATGTATGTATTTCTGTATGAGGTTTCAATTTTGTTAAAGCTGCGTGTTAGTAAAATACAACCAGTGGTTTATAACATCCAGTGACAGACAACCCGCTATTCTGTGCTTAGTACGAAGGTAAATAACCCATTTGTTACATTTTAAGCTCAAGCGGTCCGATTCCAGATTGAATCGAGTCAAAGTGCAACAATGGTTAGGTGTCGCGCTCATTACGGCGCGTGAAGCGGTAATGAGGCGCGATGCTATCTCGCGGACTTTCACTACACAACGTGTTGCTAACAAGGTTATAGGGTCTAGTTTCTGTTGGATAGGGTAACTTAGGGTAAGTAGTCCTGGTTCCTGATTGTTTTATGGGTGGGAAGCGGAAGAAGTAGTTTGTTGACTTTGCAGCGTCAAGATAATGATGATTTGGTTAATTTATTGTAGCGTAATTCAAATTTGCACCAGTTGAAAAAAAATGCTATTTTACTTGATTTACCATTAAAGGTTGCATGGGTTGCATATTGTCTTCATACTTTTTAATATCTGTTTGTGTTCAATAAAGAATATACCTACTCACCTTTTTTTAATTGGTAACTAAGTTACAGTAAGTATTCTATAAAACAACCACTTTGCCACGTGACTATTACGTTCTACCTACTTTTCTTTTTAACAGTTGTATAGTAGAAAAGGATGTAAAAACGTACAAAAAATTTTTTTAGTTTAAAATCTTTATTAAAATCAAGATTATGTAAAAATCAGAGAGACGCGACGAATGAGTCACCCGCCTTTAATTTCTCATCTAAAACTTTGAGCTGCTGCACTGTTGATAAATTCATCAAACACAGTTAACCGTAACTAAAATTTATTCGACTGTGCAAAGTCACTTCGGCACAAATAACCGCCGGGTCGTGGGCAAACCCTCGTTGAAAGATACGGCAAAGGAATTCAATGGACAGCCGTGTGATTTTGTCTTCTAAAATGTTACTAGGACAAACATCTTAAAGCGGCTACGAATTAAATCCCTAGACGCTAACATTGAAACGATTCCGTCTCAAACATCTGCAAATTAATTTATTTATTTCAAACAACGCTGCGCGAAGCAATTTTAAAGCAACTCGATTACTAAGAGATTCTTAGCTAGCCTCTAAACAAATTGTTTCAGGAAACGTAGGAAGTTAACGAAGCTTGTTGGAGATACACGAAAGTTTGATGTTGTGCTACGTCAATTAAAGGTTGCAAAAGTTTTAGGGAATTTATGAAAGGTCAGATATTTTTGGGTACATTAGTTGTCCCCGCGATTTTTTTATTAAACTTCAGCTATTACAAAACCTAATAGAGCTTTGTTTAGCCACTCGTAGCTCATAAACGCATAACAATTGAAGTGATTTAATATTGGTGAGAAATGCTTACATTTCATTTCAGAGAACCCAGATGCTAAATAGAGAACAATCGCCATAATGTCTGCAAATGTCATACATCAGAACAATAGGTACAGATGATGACTTGGATATAAATATGTTATTCTAATTTAGTCCGTCAATTAGATTATGGAAAAATATCGGACACGTATTTTTGCTTTATCTGTTAATTGAAAACAGGCATCATCATATCATCAGACTTCCGGGCTTGTTAGGTTATGCCTAGTTGACGAACTAAATAGGTTTTTTAATCATCCTGCCCATCGCGCCAAATTACATTCATCTATTATCTCAATACTTTGTTACTGTTCGAACAAAGACTGTTCTAAAAAAATACAGCTGATATGAAACCGTGAGCGCAAGCTTAGTACAAGTTCCCACCCTACTATGGAATAAAATCTGTATCATTGAACAGTTTGACTCGATAGCAATAAAGTTTAACGAGTCCAGTATAGCGTACACTTGTGCAGCATTAATGAAGTTGTCCTGACATTTGGTTGCGATGAAATTGGTAGTCACATTCAGATATCCAACTAACCGATACATGCATTGGAAGCGCACTATCTCGGAATTTGCTTTGACAGCTGAATCGCCCAGTGGTTAGACAACCTGACTGTGAAGCAAAAGATCCCGGGTTGGATTCCCGGTCGGGGCATATGTCTGTATGTATATGTATGATGAAATACGCATGTTTGCGCTCGAGTCTTGGGTGTTCTATATACATAAGTAATATTTTACACTTCAATGAAAAAAATATACTCATGCAATTGGATTGACTAACATTAATATTAATTTTGTGAAGTTTTTATATTAAAACCACATAATACAAATTAACCATCTGGTTACCCTGAAATTGCTAAACGTGGCACTGGATTTTTGAATTCATGTGCTCTGCCTTGAATACAGGCGTGACAATATGAATGAATGAATAAATACAAATTCCGTTTAACTACTGTAAGGGTATTTATTATCTCCAAAAATACCCACAAAGGTTCTGCGTAAAAGTATAAACAAATATAATATTGCGACGCAAATGAAATATTTTCTTTCAAGGTGTTGAGAACCCGGACATTTTACCTTACATATTGATTTCCAAGAAAAGAACGAAATAATAGTTCTTTATACACATGGTTATGTATGTATTGTGGTTACAATACAAGGCGTAGATAATCAGATTCAAGCAAGAACAACGCACAAGCTAGAGCAGCGTGAAGCCAAAGGATAACTCCATCCGACGAAATCCACAGCAACTACTTAATGGGTTTAAACTGTTTCAAAACTACAACATCGTAACACAACAGACAGACGACGCTGTCTTAGGAACGTTTCGCTTTAGCCCTTGATTTTTGCAAACTCGGTTCTCTGCTATTCAAAGATTGGCAGGCACAGTTCCCTTTTTGAGGTAAGTCTACCTTTGTATAGTACGTGGTACTTTCTATTCACAGTAAAGAGTTCTTTACTTAATTTCGATCACGATCAGATATGGAGATATTGAATAGGTACTCATAGTTTTTAATATCATAAATGATTGAATTTAAAAAACCGCAGTAGCCTAGTTGTTTGACCTGTCAAGCGACACTTCTCAAGCAAAGGCTCGTGGGTCCGAATCCATTATTTTTCCGAAATTTACGAGCGAAACTGAATTAGATTTTTAAGCGTGTATGTTTTAATCCTCATAATCTTCAAAATTAGTCCAGCCGTTTGGGCTCATTAACTTTCGCATTTATAATATTAGTGTGATGTAATGTAATTTAACCCTACAATGGCGAATCCGCCATGAACGTTTTTATAGAAATTCTCCAGGATTTCGGGCGTAGTGAGCCGAGCCTTAGTCTACAGTCGTGTAAGCCGAGCGAGTAGAAAGGCGTATAGCGAGAGCACTCACCTTTTACCCAGTTACCTATTATTTCACGCGGTAATCGGCGCCGGCGCAGGCTACTTCCGATCGATCGCGTAAGCTCGGAACGGGTTTGGTCTGTTATTATATTTGTATTTTGTTTGCTAATCATATGATCTTGATTGTAATGAATACGAGGAATGTGTGAATTGATACGAGACTCATAAGTTATGAGTAAGTACAACCAATTAGAGACGAAATTCTACATATAAACAAATAAATATATCTTACTCTTGGGTGATTTGATCAAAGCGTCTCCTTTCTTTCCATCTTACCTAATATGTATAAGAAGTATTTCATAGATAACAATGTAACGAAATAGGGTAAACTGGGCAAATAATGCAATTACCTATTATTTGTAAAAAACATAATCACTTTTCTAATACCGTAAAGCCTCCATCTTGAGTTAGTTTTGTTTTCCTACAAATTCCTAATCTATCTAACTAATCGTAACACGTTAAAACGGCATGAAATTACCGCGAAAGCGTTACAATTTACTTAAGTGAAACCGAATATAGGGTAAGATTATAAATCGAGGTGTAAGGCAATCCGGTTAGCAGCATTAATGATTTCTGCACCATTTGATATAGCCCACCGAAGCCAGTTACAATCCTTATCAGAATCAGCTGATTACATTTCGGTTTCCATTTGAGTCTAATCTTTAGTATTAATTTAGTCTAATTCTTTAAGAGTGAACTGAAAATCTAAGTTCTGGTAACGACTGGTTAATATTAAGGGTTTTGTTTAGGGTGGGCATTGACGGTCAGACTGAACATTGAACTGACGTCAATCCAAAATTTGACCGTGAGTGTCGAATCATCTCTCTAGACTCTAGACTCTAGCTAGAGTTTTAAATGACTGCGCGCACTGAATTTTCCGAGATCCTACCATAATCCAACACGCGCTTTTTGCCAATTGCCAAACTGTACGTGAGTGTGCGATCGTCATTGCAATGGCGTCAGTTCGCTCATTTGGTTCTAGCGACAACTTTTTTAGTTTTTAGTTTTGGTGGCGACATCTATTAGCCGCCGTAAAAAACAATGTTTGTATGTCAGAATCTGATGTTTTTTCCGTTACATTTAGGTAGTACTCCAGTAGCTCAGTATGGAAATCTAATTGGTTTAAACCATTTAGAGCGACGCCACAGTTTTACGTCGAGACTCACGCGAAAAACTGACCGTTAATGCCCACCTTTAGGCTGTTTTAGGCGCAGCGCTAACGAGAGGCTTCATGCGATCGAGTCTACGGCGCACAAAAAGTCTGCGTACATTGTATGCATTGTGCGCCGGACTTTTTGCGCGTAGTGTGCGTTACTCCATATAATTCCATACGTTCTATTTTCACGGACTAAAAAGTCCGTCACGGATAGTCTGTCGTCTGCGCAGGGCCTTAGTGTACGAACCTACACCTTTATACAGCGCAAATAGGTACATAACACGAGTCGCATGCAGCCCACCGTGAAATTACTGTTTTCATTCGTTAGGCTCTAATTATTATTATGTCGCTTAAAACATCTGTCGTGAGAAAAAAGGTTGAATTCTAACAATGTTCTGGTAAATTGATGTTTCGTAACACGTGATTGTCTTAATGTCTTATTTGAATTATGGACAAGTGAATACGTTAGCACGCATTCACGTAGTTTACAATAAAAAAGTGGAAATATTCTCACGTTAAATAAATCGAGTTTAGCTCGACATGTTTCGGACTAATTCGTAGCCCTTCATCTAGGAGCCGCGGCAGCTGCTGCTGCCAAACGCGAACTGCGCGCCTCGGCTCTCTGCGCGCGACTCATCGAGTCAGCGAGTCGCGCGCAGAGAGCCGAGGCCCGCAGTTCGCGTTTGGCAGTAGCAGCTGCCGCGGCTCCTAGATGAAGGGCTACGAATTAGTCCGAAACATGTCGAGCTAAACTCGATTTATTTAACGTGAGTTATCCGGTTATTTTCAACATGTGTGAGTCTCACGGTAGTTTAATGTATAATGGAAATATTCTGTTTTGGAATTAATATTGTTGCATGTATGTTGTTGTCTACTCGTTACCCGTATTGCTTTGTGGTATCGGGTTTAGAAACACCACTTCATTTCCTTTTTTTCCCGGATGTCGTAAGAGGCGACTAAAGAAATAGATTTAGGTATGCTTTAGACCACTGGCTAGCAACCTGTCACTATCATACTTCTTACATCTAAGTTTAAATCTAAAATTGTGCTAAATTTTACTACGAAATGGGAAGGTTTTTTTTAGCGTTTCGTGTACTCTTCCTACACGATTTGGGAATACAGGCGTGATAGCTTTAAAGGCACTGACACCAGCGAATGCTAGGCGGCGCGGCGCAGTATCGGTTGTAATATTCGAAGTTTAGCGAGAGAGCGCGCACTTCGCACGGGTCGTGAAATATGCGTTTCGTCTCTGATGAAACCAAGCTGCATAAATATCTGATACGGCTCTTTACTGGGGACAGAAGGACGTATCAGATATTTTCGCGCTTTCCGCCGAAGCAGATATTAATGTTGGTGAACAAAAAATATCTGATACGTCCTTCTGTCTCCAGTAATAGAATCGTATCAGATTTTTATGCAGCTTTGTTTCATCAGATATTGGTGCTGGTGACTGTACCATCACGCCACTGCGCCGCTCCGCTTTCGCCGTCAGTGCGCTTGGAGCTTAAGTAATGTGCTTGAACCTAGGGCATCTATTTAAAGCCTCACAGATGACTACAAGCCCCGGTATAAAGGAAATAACCCGCATTTAATAGAAACAATTATCCATAAGTATGGTAATTCTGCAAATCAAACGACCTAACTGTGCTTTCATATTATTTACAGGATGGACGCTACCTTCATGTTGCTGAGGTCGTAACCGTAAGTCTTTACTTGAGAGATTATCTTCATCAAACGATTTTTAATTAAATATTAACATAGCATTTATTTTTTATGATAGAAAATATACAATCCAAAGTATAATTTCGCCCTCGTGTGTAGTAGATGAGAATTTGATAGCATACATATACACACATCATGGCTGTCTTCCCAGTTGGGGTAGGCAGACTACACGAAACGCTACATAGACAAAACTAAGACTGTCTCACATTTCGTAGCCATTTGTGACATTTTTTTTTACTTTTTAAGTTAAGAGCAATAGTGACAGATTGTGAGATTGCTAGCCTGTCCGTGCGTGTTAAAGCCGTGTGGTGTCACCTTAAAAATAACACCTCTCCATTTCTTCCGTGGATGTCGTAAGAGGCGACTAAGGAAAAGTTAACGCATTTGATAGGACGAGAAAATTATTTCGTTACGTTCAACACAAAACAGACTGATTTTTAATTTCTTCCGTAAGTATCGTACCGTGCGATTAAAAGACTTGATAAATTAGAGTACACGAGAGTTTGTCAGCGCGGATGGAGATAATCATTCACAAGAGACGTGAATAAAAATAAGTGAAATTAATTGCCACAGTTAAATCCGACGTCTTTCGAAAGATGTGCGATCATTCACAGCACAGACTTACATCGACATAGATACCACGAGTTCCTGCATTTGTAGGAAAACCTAGCGTACCACTTTTTCTCTACTTACTGTAACGTCATATGAGCGGTTTAGTGACGGGAATTGACAGTCCGAGTGAAACCGATTCAAAGGTGACGCCGCTTTATTAAAGTTGTCTCTTTAGGCAGTTAAACCTAACCAAAATGAAAACGCGTCAAAGGAAGAGCATTTTTCTCCCTTTTGGCTCCTTTTTGGCACGCGAAGTAATACACTTAAGTCATCTATTTTGATATAAGTCTGTGATTCACAGCATATGCACTGCAATCACCTCAAACGTGATCTTTTCATTCCTCTGCCGGCCGCTAGATTAGAAAATTACAGAAAATAGCTTGGATATCTAAATAAACGTTTTACTTGGCTATATCCATCAAGCTACGAGCTAAACCCGTAGGTGAATTACTGTTTGCTAGATGCTGGACGGCAACGGCTTTAATATACTTAATCTGAATATTGAAGCTTAACAACAAATACACACATATGGGCCATTTTGTGAAAAGTTGTACATTAGATATCTACCTTTTTTTAATTAAAAATGAAGGGTTTTCCTACTCAAAATGAAGAGCACAATCGATATCTATCGTTAAAACAACTGTCCCATTTTTTTTCGATTCCGTCACTTTTTTTTTTTAAGTTAAATCAGGGACATTTTTTACTTGTATCGAAAGCGCCCGTTGGTGCTCTTAATATGAAAAATATTTTTTTATTAAAATTAAGAAATAAAATAAATATTCTGTTTAAGAATCAGACTTTTCATGGAATAGAAGCAACAGCACGTTAAAACTGAGATTCACAACACGGATTACGTTGGGTAACTTTCTCAAAACGTCTTCTCTGACTAGATAATTTTACGCGAACCATTCATTTCCCTCAAACATTGCCCAATCGGGCAGAGGCGCGAACGCCGTGCCCTCGCAAGACGATTTACCTTGTGGCCGTATGTAACTGCAACACTGGTTTCCAGCTAGCTCAGTCAAAATATATAAAAG
>BHDV01012455.1:1032-16509 GCA_005406045.1 Adoxophyes honmai
AAAAAAAAAAAAAAAAAAAAAAATTAGGTCGAATTGAGAACCTCCTCTTTTTGAAGTCGGTTAAAAATAGTTCGAATTGAGAACCTCCTCCTTTTTTGAAATCGGTTAAAAATAGGTTAAAAGTGCTTTGTAGTGTCGGGATAGTGTCTCCATTCGTGGATATCGTAGGAGGCAACTAAGGTTAAGGTATATTTAAGGCGACAGGCTAGCAACCTGTCACTATTATACCTGGCAACTCAAAACCTAAAAAATATGCTACTAGTGGCCACGTGAAGTATTCATGGTTTTATCTATGTCACGTTCCACGTGCTCTGCCTACCCCAAATGTATGTATGCAAAAGTGCTTTAGTCGAGATAAAAGAAGTAAAGATGCTTTATGTAACTTTGAACCATTATCTGTGTGGTGTTCTGTTACAATGGCGCATCTCCATTTAAGTATTCCGTGGATATCGTTACAGGCGACTAAGGAAATACAGGTTTAGGTATGCTTTAGGCGGCAGGCTAGTAATCTGTTATCTCATTAATTTTATCCTTTAATTTCTAATCTTGAAATAAACAGAGCAGGACAGGAGTACCGTTTGTGGCCACCTTAGCACCATTTCTGGCCAGCTGACATTTTAATTTTAATTTATAAATTTAATACAATACTAAAACCATATTTTTATTATATTTCCATCAATTCACTTGAAATTGAATCGAAATTTTAATGTTTTGTTACTATAAAGTTTGTTTTATAGTTTAGGTATTTAAACAAAAACTGGTTACAAAGGGGTCGGTGGCCACAACCGGGTCACCTGCCCTATAAAAATACTAGCATAGTCTGAACTACTACTAAAGGCTAATGTGTGAGATTTCGCTCCTTGATTCCAATCCGCTTGGCCTTAGTTCATCTGCCTGTGGTGCGCGTGCGTGCTGGCGGCGCGGGCGCAGGACGACTTCTACGCGCCGCAGACCTTCAAGCAACACGTGAGTGACATATAACGCCAAGGATACACTAGGGGACAAATGTCCCACGACATGTGTCGACGACATGTCAAGCGAAGCCAGCCGATTTCGCCTGACATATCTGGCGACATCGCGCGACTTGTTGTGTCGTATTGACACGTGTCGCGCGATGTTGCTAGACATGTCGAGCGAAGTCCGGCAACGTCCACTGGCGTAGCTACCAAGGGGCTAGGCGGGGCAGTGCCCCGGGGCCCTCAAGCTCAGGGGCCCTCGAATCTTTATCAGAAATCTGGATCGATCTGAACTTTTAGAAATTTCTTTCATTTTAAAATTAAATATGACAGGTTGTAATATTACAATATTTACGCACAATTTCCGGCCACCCTGTATAATCTTTAAGTAAGTTTGTAACTCCTCAATTGTCAATTAAGTGGTTATAATGGGAGTAAGCATGTAATCTTTAAGTAAGTAGGTATATGAATAACTGTGTAGTGTAAGTAAATTTGTAACTCTTTTATCAAGTATGTATGTACTCCCGTGTGGTGCCGGGTTAGAATAGCACCTCCCCCTTTCTTCCCGTGGATGTCGTAAGAGTCGACTCTGGGAAAGGGTTGACATTGTGGGCGATGGGCTAGCAACCTGTCACCGCAATATCACGTTTAACCATCTGGTTACCCTGAAATGGCTAAAGATGGCACTAGATTTTTCAATTCATGTGCTCTGCCTACCTCTCTTGGGAATACAGGCGTGATGATTTGTATGTATGTATGTATGTATGTGCGGCAGGTGCGGGGCTCGCTGTTCCAGCCCGCGGCCCTCCCCTGGATGGGCAGCCCTGAAATGGACAAAGTAAGACCCAAACACATGTTTGTTTCGGCTATTCTACGATTGTTAATTTTGAGACGGGTCGTGGGTTCGAATCCTATTGTTACATAATTTATGTGAGCTATCGAATTTGATATTTACCGCGAACTATTTGCTGAAGGAAAACATCGTGAGAAAGCCTGCACACAGCGATGAAATTCACAGTGCAGTTCCCGATCCACACTGGGCCAGCACAAGAAGCCCAAGCTCTCTCACACTGAGAGGAGACCTGTGCTCAGATGGGTCTTGTGTTTGTCACTGTATAAAAGACTAGTTTTTATTACAATTTATTTTTAATTTTAGCCTTTTAACCGATTCTTCGTGCTTAAGTTTTAATTTTTCCGTTAAGTGCTCGTTAAGTGTAGCTAATCAAAACGGTCATGTATCGATAACGATTTCGTTTCTGAATTAAACTATGGAGACATTGGAGACGTGTTGCCACGGCAGTTGTGCAAACGTGCCACTCGGAGGCGCTGTCTCAGTTTCCGTGCAATTTCGCAAACGAAACCGTTTTAGCACTCAGGTCCTCTGAAGATTGTAATGATTTTGGTACACAGCTGGAGTCGTACCAGAAGGGCATGTTCACGCCGGCGGGCAACGACGTGGACCCGCAGGCCAGCCAGCTGTGGCGGCCGGCGGCCCACGAGGCGCACTGGCGAGGTACGTGCCATTCTACAGGGTCTATAACCAACATTAACACACACACACACACACACACAGACACGTCAAACTTATAACACCCCGTCGTTTTTGCGTCGGGGGTTAAAAATACCCCCTTGAGGTAATTTACAGCGGTATACAGGGTGGAAAGTTGTCATGGGCCCTGGAGGGGAACTACTCTAAATCCTTTAGTTAGCTCATTTTACTGAAAGGAAACGTTCCTTTATTTTTAGAAAGAAACAAAACTGCATTAAAAGATTTTTAAAATTTTCCTTGTCTCAACCGGGAATCAAACCAACTAAAAAAAAAACTTCGCTTGTTTATTATACGAATCGGTAGAACTATGGTTTAGGATAAAATTTGTCGAAGAAACATTTGGTCTTGCACTTAGGTAAGTACAAGATATCCGTGAAATTGAATATTTATTACATGTATTTATTACCCGTGTGGTGCCGGGTTAGAATAGCACTTCCCCCTTTCTTCCCGTGGGTGTCGTAAGAGTCGACTCTGGGAAAGGGTTAGTGTATTGTGGGCGATGGGCTAGCAACCTGTCACCGCAATTTCACGTTTAACCATCTGGTTACCCTGAATTTGCTAGACGTGGCACTGGATTTTTTTGAATCCATGTGCTCTGCCTACCTCTCATGGGATTACAGGCGTGAATATGTATGTATGTATGTATGTATGTTTTTATTATAATAACAACGCCTAGGTAGTACTGCAGAGCTATTGTCTAACGCACTATAAGTCTAAATCTTGTTTAATTTGACAGTTTTAGTGTCAGTTCCCTTTGAAATGTATCAATTTCGAATAGATGTTTTAATTCAAAACTGGTTCATCCTCCAGGCTCCCCCCTCGCGCCGTCCGCCCCCCTGCAGCCGATCCCGGACCCGTGGCGCGCCCCCCACAGCATCAGCAAGGAGCAGCAGGCGGCCATCTTGCATCATAAGCAAGCCCTCACCTCCAGTAAGTTCAGTACTGGTTAAAACCGGTTCTATACGCCTCTCCAGCCGATCCAGGAGCCGTGGCGCCTCCCACAGCATCAGCAAGGAGTAGCAGGCGGCCATCGTGCACCACAAGCAAGCCCTCACCTCCAGTAAGCTCACTACTGGTTAAAACCAGTTCACTACTGGTTAAAACCGGTTCTATACGATGATACGAAAATATCATATTGTTAATGTGAAGTATTTTTTTTATTGTTTTTATTGTGAATTTTTCCTATTGTTAATGTCAAGTTATCTATTTTCTAAGTATTCTTCGACTGAATATAAAGTGTTTTCTCTAATCAATTGGTATAGCTTATTTCCAGACAACTTTGCAATGAGTATTTACTTAAGTTTGTCGAACATAAAGTGTGCGATATAGACCCATCTAACCCACCTATTGCCCGATAGATGGCGCTTTCCGCTTCGAGTACGCGTCGGACAACGGTCTGGCGGCGGGCGAGCAGATCGAGCCCGACGGCTCGCGCGTCGGCGCCTATCAGTACAAGGACCCCAACGGGCAGATCGTCAAGCTGAAGTACAGAGCCGGGAAGGATGGCTTCCAGGTGAGACATCGTACCAGCAGTTGCAGTATACCACGACTACACTCGACTATATCACCAACATCGCTATACTCCATCATACCATGACCACACTCGACTATATTACAGGCACTTATACCCCATCATACCATGACCACACTCGACTATATTACAGGCACTTATACCCCATCATACCATGACCACACTCGACTATGTTACAGGCACTTATACCCCATCATATCATGACCACACTCGACTATATCACAGGCACTATACCCCATCATACCACAAGCACACCGTGACTATAACACACCAGCACTATACCGCACCCGGATCGAGCCTACCAGTACAAGGTCCCAAGCGGGCAGCTCATCAAGTTGAAGTACAGAGCCGGCAACGACGGGTCCCAGGTGAGCCAAAAATCGTCAATCGTCACCAGCACTTGTATGGTTCCACTACACCACCAGCAGCACGAAATCATTCAACGACTACACCACAAGCACTATACCGTCATCATACCACGGCCACACCATGACTATACCGCCACCAGTACCAGGACCCCAGCGCAGCGGGGAGTGCGTGAAGCTCAAGTACCGCACCGACTAGGACAACTTCCAGGTGAGCCGTCATGCTACGACTATACCACCATCATACCACAATATCACGTTTGACCATCTGGTTACCCTGAATATGCTAAACGTGGCACTGGATTTTTGAACTCATATGCTCTGCCTACCCCTCCTGGGAATACAGGCCTGAGAATATGTATGTATACCACACCCGACTATAGGTACCACCGCCAACACTGTACCGCCATCATGCCACGACCACACCTGACTATATTACAGGCATAATACCCCCATCATACCATGAGCAAACTCGACTATATCACCACCATCACTATACCGTGACTACAGCATCATTATACCGCCATCATACTACGACAACACTACCAACAGCACTATTTGATTGTATTTGGTGTTATTTATTTTATTGTCTTTTTTCTTTCAGATCCTCGAAGGCAGCCACCTTCCAAAGAGCCCTGAACCGGTAGCGCCGCCAACTCCAGGTAAATTTCCAAGGTGTTTGGATTTCATAGAATTTTATGTAGGTAGATTGTTTATTAATCAAATAGAAGTATAAATCATTTAGGAACGAAAAAGGCATCTGGGGATCTGGTGCCTAGGTATTTTGGTTATTCTGTTTTGTTCGTGTGATTTCGGGTTTAGTATAACTCCTCTTATTTCTTCGTGATGTTTTTTTTAAAAGAGAAAGAAAGAAAAAACTTTTATTGACACAAGGACGTGTACAGAGCAAGTTGACATAATACTTATAGCCTGACAACTATCTATTTGGCCCTCGCCATGTTGCGTATTTTCAATGGTATTAATTTCTTTTACTGGCAATGATTACACTTTGACATCAGACGTTGGATGTGTTCAAATGTCACCGATGTAAACAAAACGAAAATATATCACGATTTAAACGATTTTATCATAAAAATGCCGAAAAATATTCCAAAAGATGTAAGAAAAACCTTTTAAATATAATTAAGTATTTAAAGCAAAGAAAGGACGAAGGATTGAATAGCATTCCATTGAAAAATGTTTTGCAATTGGTTACTGACATGACTGGTACTGACACTTTACAGTGCGGTTGTATTGAACTGGTTAGTTGTTATACTTAAACTTAATAGATTTTATTTTCTCATATAATGTGTATGTAGATCCACATTACATAGAATAAAGGTCCTATAATAGAAACCCAGACTGAACGTTTTATAATCGAGGTTGGTGGTCCTGAAAGGGACATAACATCTGACGAAGATCAAACTTCACCAGAATCAGAATATGAAGAATACAGAAATATTGAGTATTTGGAATCGAATTTTGACGAATAGGTAATATTACAAAGCTCTGATTCTCTGTAAACAGTGTTTTGGTATTATTCAAATATCAACACAAACCAATACACACGATGCTGACTATAGATGACGTATGCCCATTATTGCCATACGTAAACTGATAGTAGCGACACGGTGTCAGGGCTAAATAGATAGTTGTCAGGCTTTAAAAGAGTACAATACGCTTGTGCCAAAAGGTCCCCACTCAGCATGATGTCCCGAAGTGAGTCTTAAGCTTAAGACACACTACGAGACGCTGATTTTCAGTGAGGCCGCGTTGAAACTTAAAACTATAAACTTAAAATTAGATTATATTAAGTAGATGCGTTTCTTGTTTCCAGACCAGCACTACCAGCAGACGTACCAGCAGCAGCGGCAGCAGTTCGAGCTGCAGCAGCAGCACAACCTGCAGCGGGCGGCGCCCCAACCCTGGCAGCAAGAGGTGAGTCTGCAACTCCTCAGCTTGGGATATTAGTCGCCATTATGGTTTGGGTCCCGGGACGTCTCGGGTCTCGAAGTCCCGGGATTTTTCGTAATTTTAGCTGTCTCGGGACTCGAGACTCAAGACGAGACAAGATTATCGAAATTCACTTTTATTCTCAAATAATTGGAGAAGCATAGCGCTATCTGTAAGTTTACTGAATAACTACGTGGTCTATTATGTTAAGTGAAAAACTTACTAAGTCTTTTTATTATGTATACAATTAGATTATTAGTTAGCGAAGCGTGAAATAGTGCTAATCATCGTTTTGTCTATGAACATTTTTTTGTGCTCTGCCTACCCCATTTGGGAACATAGGCGTGATTGTATGTATGTATGTACAATTTTAAACAAAAAACTACTTAACTTACTTAATTACAAAAAAAAAGTGTCGAAGTCCCGGGAATTCCCGGGACTTTGACTGACAGCTATCTCGTGTCCCGGGACTTTGAATTTGTCGGGAATACCCAAATCCTATCTGCAACTCTCTTGGGATATTAGTCGCCATTATTCTTTAAGGTTTTGGAAAGACTCCAACAGAAACATCTCTCTCCAGGCAGATGTTTATGCCTGGGGACTGAAGTCCACAGAGAGGAAGTTGCATTTATGCAACCGAACGTCGAAACTTCGTTAGAGGGATGTAGGATTATTATTGATAGTTGGGTATACCATAGAAGTTAATAGCAAGTAGTTCAGTCATTCAACGATAGGTGGCGCTAGAGCGCTACACTAGGTGTGTAGTTCGGCCGTTCGACGATAGGTGGCGCTAGGACGCTACAAGGGCGTAGCAGACATACAAACAAATATGTGGGACCAAACGAAACGTTCTTCGTCTAACAGATTTTCGGCCTGGTTACATTTATTTACAACGAGCTGTTACCCGCGACTTCGTCTGCGCAGAATAAGTATTTCGGATTGCGTGGCGTAGAATAGAACTAATATTATGGCATTAAAATTATCACACAAATAATTTTTGAATCGCATTTGACAAATATAACAGCTTTTTTAACAAACGTCAACGACGTCTGCCCGTGTTCGGGTCGCGCACTCAGCGACGCGTGACGTTTGCCCCGCGCATGCGCGCCTCTTCAACGGTTTTGACAGCGGACGCCAAAGCTCGGAAATGGTAATTTTACCCGACTTACTTGAGAATTATCGTCGTATATTGGATAATTCACAGAATATCATTACAATTTGTAGCCTATGTGTTATTCTGATGTATAAGCTACATTATTGTAAAGTGTCATTAAAATCCATTCAGTAGTTTTTGCGTGAAGGAGTAACAAACATCCATCCATCCATACATCCATCCATCCATCCATCCATACATCCATCCATCCATACTCACAAACTTTCACGTTTATAATATTAGTAAGATAATTCGGACAAAAATTTGCTAGTAAATACTTGTCAAAGTGAATATTCGTTGAACGTTGGTAGGCAAATGAAATTAGATTTAAAAAAAATCGACAAAAAGGCAAGACACTAGCGTTAAGCGCATAAACACACGGTATTGTCTTGGTAATGATAATGACTTGTTGGCCTGCCTTCCCCATTTGTGTTGGTGCTTGTATGATGATCTGATGGCTGCAGGGCTCCGAGGGCAGCCAGCGCGCGAGCGCAGCGCAGCACCCTCAGAGCTGGCGGTCCCCGGCACAAGAAGACGACGGCCAGGTATCCGAGCAGATTTTTTAGAAAAAGAAAGAAGACATTTATTAACAGAAATTTGACACAGAAAAAATTTTTGGGACTTATCTAAAAAAGCCTTCAATAAATAATAATTAATATGCATGCAGTGAAGATGAAATAATTCCGTGCCAAATAGCGCTAAAAGGTCCTAAGAGTATCTGGGAATACTCTTATAGATGGATCTCTCTCCAAGCAGATGTTATGCCTGCGGACCAAAGGCCACAAAGAGACAATTGATGACGTTTGTAGAAGTTAAAGTGTAGGTATAATTTCCCAAAAACTGTTCATGGGTCAATTTCAACAAGACATTTTTTTGTATCATTTCGGTGATTTTTTTTATTTTCAATGTTATCTAAATGAACTGAATCACAAATCAAACTTAAGCCAGTTATCTAATATGTGCGTGAGTGGGAATCAAATATCTTCACAACTTACTTAAATATTGGCTGTTGAATTTTTATGGGTCCACTGAAATGAAAAGTGTCAACCGAAATGAAAAAAGTGTCAACCGAAATGATAAAAGTGTCCATGGAAATGAGATACAGTGCACTGAAATGAAATAAGCCCACCGAAATGATACAGTTAAGAACAACCGCGTGGAATAAATAGGGTTCCTTACTTTAATATTACTCGCATATGTCTTAAAAAAAATAGTTTACATTTATATAAATAGTAGTTTACATTTATATTTCTCATATTGACATACATAAATGCCTTCACATGAACTCACATAACAAATAAAAATAAGTATACCACAAAACTAAAATTTTATATTTGACCCAAGGATCTCTAAAATTTAACGGTTTTATCATTTCGGGGGTACATTTCATTCCGGTGGACCATTATCGGTATTACAGTCCACCGAATCCACTGAAATGACAACACTGAGATGATAAAATAGAGGTTAATTTTACATTTTACTCTGAATTAAATAAGTAACAAAATATCAACACTACTCAAATAAAGCAGTAGTTACGGCGAATTGAAAACACAATTTTGAAATAAATTAAACGCATATTGGTCAAGTTATAACGGCTACCGAAATGAAGAAAAAATTGTCCCCTCATCACTGAAATGATAAACTTCCTCTTTTGTGGGAAACCACAAGGACGTAGTGACCAGTATTTATGCACCTAGATCTTGAGCCGGACTCATCCGAAGTTAGGAATGGTGATGGGAGCGCAACCACACAGTGTTGCCGGAGCTATTCTACCAAAACTTACTGTCCACTGAAGTGATAAATTTCTTTGGGACAAAAGTTGAATGCTTGTCAAATGTATAAGAATGAAGATACATGAACAAAAATAGTTTTTATTGATAGACTATACTGTCACTTAATGATAGTAAACCCGATTTAAAACCAAAAAATGCAAGTATTTGCATGAGAAGGTGTTTTGTGAGCGTAGTTGGATGAGGGACAAGCCACTGTGATGATAAAATGACACTTTGTCAATTTTTTAAAAAATGTAATTGAAGCCATTACTCAACTATTTTTTTTGCCAAGGTAGGGAAGAACATACTTTACTAAAAGAAAAATTACAAAACCATAAAACAGTACATTGCACTACCGTTCTCAGCATTGCCGTGAAATGTTTTCGCTTGCGCAATTCACCCTCATTCATACTTAACCTGTCGTCTGTGTTTGATAAGGATCCTAACTCGCAAAAATTCTAAAACGTCGTATGATACCGATCCTTAGGCTCAATTCACACCAGAAGAGCGGCGAAGGGCGGCGAAGCGCAGCGACCCGCTTCGTAGAGAAGGCGCGAGGATTCCCACGACTGTTCGAGAAGTCGCTGGAATGCGCAGGAAGTCGCTGGAATGCGCGGGAAGTCCAAGATCTCTGGGCGGGATATTGACAGCGGCCGCTCGCGACTACTCGATCATTCTCGGGCATTCCCGCGACGGCTCGCGCAGGCGCACGTCATCGTTTATAGAATGCGCTGGAATTCCCGCGGATCCGCCGGCATCCGCGCACATCGTTAGAGTTTCTCATGCGATAATAACTCTTACTGTAATTCTTGTTAATGTTAACTCTTAATGACATTGACATGACACTGAAACTGCGCTCCGCTACGCCGCCCTTCGCCGCTCTTCCGGTGTGAATTGAGCCTTATCATATACATACGACGGGTACTTTTGGGATCCTTATCAGACACAGACGACAAGGTTAATAGGAAAATTAGCATTATGACTTTTTCACCATTACTTTTTTTTATACCAGGCACTGTGTTTGAAAACATTGTTTTTGTTCCAGTACCGCCCAACACAAAACGAAGTGGACAACCAAAACCGGGGCCCGCACACTTTTGGTGAAGGATACGAGTTTTCCTTCCAAGGGTGATATAAATGTATATCGATTAGTGAACTAGATTACGACAGCGAAGAGTGGATAAGTCTCCTGTTTCAGTATTTATCTGTTTAAGGCATTTGCATGAGAATAAATGAAAAATAATCCAAATATAAATATGTTTGACATGTTTTGGGCCATTTGCCAGCCATTTGCTATCACATGACCCATGATTGGGAGCCACGCTACAACTAACTACCTACATTTTTACTTTCGCATTCATGACTGTTAAGCGTCGGGTAGCACACATAACACGCACTAACATATTTCAACTAAAAATGCTTCTAGTTTTTTGCGACGTTACTAAAATCCAATATTTGTGTGAATTGTGTGTGTCACGTGGTTACACCGCTTACAATCTTGAACTGGTACTGAAATAGGTAGAGTGTACACAAAAAAAATTAAGTTTCCACGGGATTTTGATAGTCAAATCCTAACCAGACAAAGTCGCAGGATATTGCTAGTCGATTTTTACACGCATTTTTGTACAAATAATGCTAACTTACGGAAGATTAATTTGATAATTTTTGAATAAAGATTTAGAAAAGATTTTTCACAAGTGCAATGACAAAACTAGCAGACTTTTCTACTATTTACTGTCGTAGTCTAAACTATTTTTGTATTTGTAGTAAAGTTTAGGGTTATAGTCAGATTAGGAGTACCAAGAAATATTGTTATTACCTTTAAGTGCATAAACAAATGACATTGTAAAAAAATACAAATTAAAATGTGATTTTATCGTATTCGCTATTTTATTGCGAAAAAGCACCCCTCTTAAGATTTTAAACCGTATCTTAATACCTTATATTATGCAGCAAACTCATAAACAACTTGTTAAACTGTTTTGGAAATAAAACATGGTCTTAGTTCATATACCCACATTTTATTAAAACAACACTCCAACACAATCAATACATCCAATATATTTTACTACAAAACTTGTACATATATAATATATTGTGTTTTAATTCTAAGCGACGTTGATTTCAAATTTTAGACGATATTTAGGCAGGACTAGATATTCCTCATTATTACTTAAATATCTGATAAAAATATCAATACATAAGTAAATTATTAAAATGTTATGAAACTTATGAATTATAAAATACAGCCAATTTTTAACATAAAATTAAAAAATAAAAATACTTTATTTTAAAAATTAAATTAATTGCCTATGTTAATATTTAAAATAACAGGACGAATAAACGCGCCAGAATTAAGCGCAAAAAGGTAGCTTACAAGTATAGATTAACTACAATTTCAAAAAGCTTTAAAATATCACTAAAACTATCACATATATTTTATTATTAATAATATTATGACGGGAAAAACTCCACTACCTAGTAAAATATATTATATTATGTTCGTATTACGTAGAGTAGCAATATGTTACAGAGGTTTCCGTTTATTACTAACATACACTTTTTCAGCTCATCGCTCTTGTACTAACAATAATTATTATACCTTACGTATATTTAATATTATTATTTTCATTCAGACAAAACTATGATTTTGAATACATAAGTATCAAAGGACCCAAACCCAGCTATTGCGGTATATAGAATTATATTTTTATAAATTAGGTATAGTTTTTATGTTTAAAAACCCAATGCGTGAATATCATCATCAAATATGAACCATTTTATAAGTTTTATGTCAGTTAAATTGAATTTATTAAATACGTATCCATAAAATGGCGAGTGGTTTTTAAAGAATTATTTAAATAATGAAACTTTTGAAGCTATGTATTAATAACAAAATAGAACAAGATCAGACAATAACAAATGTTAAATAAGTTTTATGCATATTATTACACAAATGTATGACGTAAAGATCAAAAATATACCCTGAAAAATATCAAGATATAATAATGTCTAGATGCAGTAATAAGATGATAATATTTTAATGGTGAAATATGAATGAAGTGAATATAAATTTTAAATATTTATTTACATTGCATGCAAACTACACAACACGTTACGAAGTTAAATCTATAACTGGAAGATTATGTGATTAAATATGTTTCAGTATTATATATTTCCAGCTTATACAATCCTAAATTAAAACTACATTATTGATTAATTCGAATGTTAATGACAAAATATGATTTTACTGAAGAAAAAAACAGAACGACTATAATAATGTTTAGTGTGATGATGATAAAATATTATACAATAATGTGAAATAAAAACAGAAAAATCTGATTTAATGATATGACGAAAGAAAAAAAAAGTTTACATGAACAATTTATTTTATAAAACAGAGAATATTCCTACAACGTCTCTTCAAACAGCCTGTGCAGCCATACACAGACAATTTTGTCAAATATATATTTTAAAATATTTCAGAGTTCATTTTGATACGTTAATAGTATGCTTATTTTTTATTTGTTCAAGGCAAAATAAATATTACGGATTTGTGAATAATGTTAAAAATGTAGGAATAAAATCTATTTTATAATTGAAAGTTTAACTACAGACACTGACAACACCAACAATTTATATAATAGTAAGTAGAATTTGATAGTGATATTTTGAAATAAAAAAAATGGTAGTATTGCGTCTCAAGTTTTTCATGTTATCTACGACGAAAACCAGACAAATTCTACAAGTTATTTTTCATACACGCACATTTTTAAACTACTACGTGCTTTACATATTATAGTTCTTTATGTGATGTCAAGGGAAAAAGCAGATGAAACTATATTTATATAATTATTATTGATCAACTACTAATTACTGCTACAAACTCGCTACGATCTACTTTAGCCTTAATAATATAAATATGATATTCATTGAGTCATTACCTTATGTGTATAGAATACCTTATGTGTATAATTTGATGACAAATGACAATATTCATATTTGATGATCATATACTCAAAAGAAAGAACTTGTAAGAAAAATATATCTTAAAATCTAAAACATTTTCTGCTCAACGGTTAATGATAGTAAATATTGTAATATATTTTTAAAAGTTATAGCTATTTGAATGAAAGCCTATTATTGCCATTCTATTTACAAATATATTACGTAAGCTCAAAAAATATCACTCAAAATTAAATTCCTACTTGTTTTTGGTCCGTCACCCGAATATATTTCAAAATATTTGTAAAACACGTAAAGTGCGATATTTAACATGTGATTCAAAACGAATTGTTTTATTGTCAATAACTTATTTATAATAAAATAATACAAAGTTCATCATTATTGTCTAACAATATTATTGTTGGCATTATTTATATATTGTCGATTTTATTTATAAGATGTTAAAAATTTAGTTGTCGAACCTGATCCCTAATATTAGACATATTATTAAAAATATAGGAGTATATTTAATTATAAAACTATATATTTCAAACTGCATTTGATAAATCGTGAAAATTATTGTATAAATGGCACTTACGCATGATATAATTAATATACAAAGCCTCTCAATTGCCGAATAGATAGTTAAAATATAAATAAATTATAAGGCTTGTCTACAAGGCATACATATTAGAAATATAATATTTGGCACACATATTTCCAACAATGAAAAATATTGTCAAAGTCACGCACGTAAAATTATAATATAATGTATACATATATAGGTACGTGTCGTATTATATATAAGCAGTATTGGATCTCAATATACTTAAATACAAATTACATAAATATGAGAAACAAATGAACACTCAGGTATATATGTACGCAGTAAATTAAATATACCTTAAACGTAGACATATATACGTATTACTAATAAATATAAATATATATGTACATTAATAATAGAAGATATAGTCGATTTTGTACAGATATGTTTTGCGTATAGTTCCTAATACAGACACCCTGACTAAGCGGCTAATCGTGTAGATATATAGAAATATATACCAATAGGTATGTACAAAACAATATCAGAATCTGAAAATTGGTCAAGACTACCTGAATATTGAATTGAAGAAACACTTCCACTACATTTGGGCAATATGCAATAGTACATTGGTCACACATTCTAAAATACAACACTATATTTTTTTGGCATTTCGATTCATATTTTGGCATTCACATCACATGGCACTCCTTAGACGTCTTTGAAAATACGCATTAAAAGCAAATAATGGAAGTTAAGTTAGATGTCACAAGATGGCGGTAGTGCTGTCAAAATGGGGTCGGCAATATGGCGGCTTATTCTTCTTCTTCGTTCTGGTAGCTCACGTAGCGGACCGACGACTTGTCGCTGATTATCAGGCTCTGGCAAGAGAAGTTTGTAGTTTAAATTAATACATACATAGGTACATATATAATCACGCCTATGTTCCCAAAGTAGACATAATCATGATTATGACTATTTCACGCTTCGCAGCCACTTCTAGCATCATTTTAGGTTTGAAAACATGACATGTTGCTAGCCTGTCGCCTAAAGAATACTAAAACCCAAAAATAAGAATACCTAAATTAATAAGTGGCAGAAACATTTTTAACCCTCGACGAGAGAGGTAAAAAGGAGAGTGGGGTATATTCTTTTCAGGGGCGCTGTGGATTACAACGTCCTATTGAATCTACCAGCGCTTTGGAAAGACCATCATCAAACTTGTCACACAATATTTTTGACCAGCATCCACTCCATCCAACCGTCAAGCTCCTTCCATTGGTTGGACAGTGTGACAGGACAGCAGGTACTCTAGTATGTACCTGTTTCTCGTCCCTGGCGGGCGGCGACCGCAGCAGCAGCAGGCAGGGCGCGTACGCGAAGTTGAGGACCGCGATGATGACCAGCATCCACTCGAAGCCGATGCTGTTCACCAGCGTGCCAGAGAACGCAGGGCCTGGGGAAGGTTTCCATTACTTATTCATAAACACATTACACTATTATTACAGGAAACCCAACGCAATAGTGTACCAACTAAAATATGTATAAAACATGATAATACTTAGGCAGTCTGTTATGGAAAAAAAGAAATGACAAAAAAGAAAAACTTACTCTATAGGTTACCATCAGTGGCGTGCCTAGGCAAAATTGTTCGGGCAAGCAGACTCGATTTTGGGAACGAAAACTTTTTTATTTCAGCTTTATATTTA
>BHDV01012455.1:19126-31054 GCA_005406045.1 Adoxophyes honmai
TTTGTGAATTCTTTGTATCTGACATATAATTTGGATGTAATGTAATTTTCAAAAAATGACAAATAAATCTAATCTAATCTAATCTGAACACCGCTAACTTGCGGGCGCGTGCGGCGCACACATGACGCTCACAGACTATTCATTACACAGTAAGTCTAGTGTGTTCATTTCGATGGTGCAGTCGTTAACGAATTCGTTTGCGAGTTATCGCAAAATTGTATGAATAGCGAGACAGCGCCGCCAACGGAACGTTTGCACAACTGCCACGGTCGACAAGTCTCCATACATTCCGCGACAACTCGCAAACGAATTCGTTAACGACTGCGCCATCGAAATGAACATACTAGACGTACTGGTGGCACTAAGTTAGGCGTGACTCGCACGCGGCGGGCGTCCGCATCAGCTAGCGTAGGCCTTAACACATTCAGAACCAAGGACCCGGCTCCCGGGTTCTTCAAAACATTCGCGAGATACCGAGAACCCGGTAGCCGGGTTCATTTTGTACTAGCTATAGACTACTCGGTTCCGCGCAGATGTTTTGATTTCAGGCTTGGTCGTGAATGTGTTAACATACGTACCAAGATAAGACAGAGTCCAATGATGAGCAGTCCGGAGCAGGCGGCGAGCCAGCGACCCATCTTGTGCCCGAGCGGCCCGAACAGGTTGGTGCCTGTAAAAACATGGAAATTTAGAGTGTACCAGACTAATCGATCGATCTTCGATGGAAGGCATAGGTCAACTTCGATCGAAGTTGATGGACTGGCCAGATAGTTTTAATTGATCGACAGATACCAGTGGCCTAATCCATCGATCGGTTTACATGCAAATGGTTCTAAATCATCTTAATGGTTACATCTTAAATGGCAAAAAGATAACGTCTTGTATAATTTCTCTGGTATTTCTTCCAGTATTCTTTCAAGATTAATAATTTCCTTTCAAGCTTAAGAATCTCATCGTGCCCTGAATAGATATAAGATAACATGGCGGTCCGTAGAAAAACAAAACTAACTATCTAACATAGACCGAAGAAGATTGCTGAAAAGGGAAAGAAAAATAGAAAACAGGAGAAGAACAGTTCTTAAGTGGCGACCTCATCCGAGAACGTTCTTGGAAGGTCTTGCTGATAAGTGGCTAATGAAGGTCGCTAGTGGTCGGATGATGTGAAAGGTCACTAATCGGTATTTGAGCGATCCTTCCTAATGATGTTGATAGTTTACTTTTTGTTGTTGTTGTGACAGACATGAGGCGCCCTAGCGCCTCCTATCGTCGAATAGCCGAACTAAACGAGACTACATCACGCCAATGAAGATTCGATGATCGGATGCATAAACAACTTCTACGGACTTCGATCCCCAGGCATGACATCTGCTTGGAGAGAGATTTCTCTATGGGAGCTTCTCCCACACATGTGGCGCGCTCGGGGCCCCCCTTACCGATGAGGTAGCAGATACTAGCAGGTAAGAAGGCGACGCCCTGCTGCCAGCGGCTGGCCTGCATGGTGTCCACCATCCAGATGGGCAGGCTCGGCTCCAACATGGCGATGCCCACGTTCGCGAAGGTTATGGCTCCTGGGGAACAAGACTTACGTTTTAGACTAGCACGGGATGTAAGTACAATTTATTGCATAAAAACACATACATCACGCCTGTATTCCCAAATAGGATAGGCAGAGCACACGAAACGTTGCATAGACCAAACCAAGACAATTTCACGTTTTGTGGCCACTTCTAGCGTATTTCGTAGGTTTTGAATTGGCAGGTATAATAGTGACAGGTTGCTAGCCTATCGCCTAAAATATACCTGAACCTATATCGTAGGTCGCCTCTTACGACATCCACTGAATAAAAGACGAAATGACTCCTGAACATGAAAGAGGATCGATGAGTAAGTATAATACAACCTTTTTCTAAACAATTACATCACACAGTTACCTCCTAGCCTATGGGACAGAAAATAACACAAAAAGTTGATTTTCCCAAAAATTCATAAACTTCTGGTGATGTTCATATATGTATTTAATGTTTACTTAAACCATCAGTTATAAACTATTAATTGTTTCAGTCCAAGTATTTGCCCCTTCATAACTATATCCACAAAAAATTGCGATTTAAGTATTGACTTAACAACCAAAGCCCTAGTACAGTACCCGCGGCGATGATGATGTACGGATCGGTGACCAGCTCCTTTAGAGATGGGGGATCAGACTCCTGCCGCACCACGCCTGGTTGTAGAATCATCAGCTGCAGTACTGCATGCAAAGAAACATAATAATATTTAGTTACTTGACAAGTACTATTAAATAACGTGTCGTTTTTCGTGTTCTATTGCGTCAAACGCCTTGAAGAGATTCAAAGATGAACAAATCTGACTACCTAATCTTTTTACTAATTTATCCTTTTTTTATTTAAATACTTCAGATACTTTAAGTTGAGCAATTGAGTATTTCGATACAATTTAGTAGTTTTGCAGTTTTGGGTACCTTTTTATTAAGTACCTAGATCTTGATAAGTATGATCTTTAGGGTGTTGCATAAGGAGGGAAGCTTAAACAGCACTATTTTATCTAGGTACGGGAGTGATACTGTCCAAACTGTCCAAACTGTTAAATATTAAAAATAAAAGGCAATTTAAAAGAATTGGCTGAAAATTAAGAGAAAAGGCAAGATATTGGTTGAACAGAATGCGGTCCTCACATCCATCTCCAAGCGCCAGGGCGGACAGCATGAGGAAGGGCGCCGTCTTGCCCACGAACTCGTACATGAGCCCCCCGAAGGGCGGCCCGATGAGCACGCCCAGCGCCAGCCCGCCCAGCGCGATGCCCATCGCGTTGCCTCGCTCCTGGAACCAAGAGCTTGAGCTGAGGGGGGATTTGCCGCTTTAGTCATACTTTGTACATTGTACAAATGTTGTCCTTGAATATTTTTAAATAAGATTATAAATAGCTCTGCTCTGGTGGTGGCCATTGTAACTGCAGCTACGGGCTACGGTAACAATCACATAGATAACTAGCATCAAATGCATCAGTCAGAAAGTTCACTATTATGAAAGTGTCCACTGCTTACTATAAACTACTTACTACAAACTTCCATGGTATACCCAACTATCAATAAAAATCGTACCTCCCACTAACGAAGTTTCAACGTTCGGGAGCATAAATACAAATTCCAACTTCCTGTCTGCGAACTTCGGTCCCCAGGCATAACATCTGCCTGGAGAGAGATCTCTCTCTTGGAGTCATCCCTAAGCTATTGTTATGAGAGGATCCACTGACCTTGTCGTCGGGATACCGCTCGGCCAGCATGCCCATGCCGGACACGCTGGAGCACGAGGAACCGATCCCCTGCAGCAAGCATGTTCACTAGTCAAACTATTGAGAGGATCCACTGACCTTGTCGTCGGGATACCGCTCGGCCAGCATGCCCATGCCGGAGACGCTGGAGCACGAGGATCCGATCCCCTGCAGCGCGCGCGCGATGAACAGCACGCTGTACGAACGGCCGAAGGCGAAGACTGGGGGAAACATGTTCAACAAGTTAGAGTGTTAAACAGGGTGTAACAGCCCCCTAGCGAGAATTCACTGGGCTCTACAACGTGTTGACGGATTTTCAGCTTTATAGAATTAATGACTTTTTTTTTAATATGCAAATTGACTGTTTGCCACTTAACCCTTTTCTGCTTTACTCTTATTTTTGTAACACGTTGTAAAATCCAAGAAGGCTACTGAGAAATGTAAGTACGGGGTGTTTGGCGCATCGTATGTCATAGTGATTTAGTGGATAGAAGTGGTGGGCATTTGCTTTTGGTCATTCAGCATTTTACCACTTTGGAAGTGTCTCTGTCGCAAATTATTCTGTTAAGAAAAAAATGGGTACTGTAATAGAAACCTTAATATCATAATTGTAGACGTGAGTGAAAATCTAAATGCGGTTTCAACAGTGGCATACGACAGACAAACAGAGATGATAAATCTAATGCGTTCGACGCCGGTGACACAGCGTCTGTGATCAAAAAATCTTACTCCTATGCCAGTGACACATATCTGTGACCATGTTATTCGTACTCCTGACCACGATAATTTCGCCCGGCATAAATTAAGGGCTCAGTGAAACGCTGCGCTGCCGGAGTCGAACGTGCTAAGGGTTAAAATTTATGCTACTCTTAATTTTGCATTTGGGTTATGAAAAAAACTTACTGAGTGTAGAGAGGAACATCAGTATGAAGCCGGTGAACATGGGTACGCTGTAGCCAATCCTGGAAGAGAAGAGAAGATTAATTATGCAAGCTGACGAGCTGGCCACTTGGCCAGTGTAAACAGAATTCTGACCTACGAAATAGTACAGCCCGATCACTTGACTTTGAGGCCTGTCACCTAAAATATCATACATATACACACATTGGAGGCGTTGTCTCAGCATCCATACTTCGCGTTAATACTAAAACGTAATCACGACACTTACACTAAACCTTATCGGTTTAGGTAGTTAAAACAATATAAACAATCTTGACATGTCTTTTTGTTGAAATACACGGTCTAAAAATGAAAACCGTTACACTATACAATTCAATTATGAAAATAAATGATTTTTTCATACCTAAATTGTAAAATGTAAAGATTTCGATTTATAAAGTGTATGTTTAAATAAAAAGACACGTCAAGATTGTTTACATTGTTTTAACTACCTAAACCGATAAGGTATAGAAGCTCAAAGCCCCGTTACATCCCCACTGTGGACTAGTGTGAGTTTCACGTCATTTCTAGAGTACAGCTTACTTGTGCGTCAGGGGCCCCACGAACGGGTTGGTGAGCAGCTGCACGATGGCCTTGCTGGCGAACATGACGCCCACCT
Organism: Adoxophyes honmai; assembly: GCA_005406045.1. Classification (NCBI taxonomy): domain Eukaryota; kingdom Metazoa; phylum Arthropoda; class Insecta; order Lepidoptera; family Tortricidae; genus Adoxophyes; species Adoxophyes honmai. The sequence goes on from BHDV01012455.1 coordinate 23,973, forward strand.
CCACCGTCTCCTGCACCAGCTCCTTGTGGCGCTCCTCCTTCTGCGCTGTCACGTTCACTGCGACACAACACCCACATTACGTCAGTCAAAGGCTCAACTCACACTGGCGCAGAGTCCAAGTGACGCGTCGACTACAGCATATTCATCTATATTGTTCCATTATTTAAGTACAGTGTAAATATGAAAAGCTGGGACACCAGCTGGACCGCTCGATAGAGCAGTTACTCGGACGTAGTGACGCGTCAGTCGTCTAGTGTGTTCAATTCGATGGTGCAGTCGTTAACGAATTCGTTTGCGAGTTGTCGCGGAATGTATGGAGACTTGTCGACCGTGGCAGTTGTGCAAACGTTCCGCTGGCGGCGCTGTCTCGCTTACCATACAATTTTGCGATAACTCGCAAACGAATTCGTTGACGACTGCACCATCGAAATGAACACACTAGACGTACAGATCAGACGTCGACCATAACATTCGAAACTGGTTCCAGCATTGACGCGCCGACGCACAGACGCGCGTCGTCGTAAAAAAAGACGCGTCACGTTCACGTAGCTTCAACTTTGCGCCAGTGTACGTTGAGCTTAGGCTTATTTAGGTGTAAGTGCGCGGTAAATACATCAGTTGAAGTCATGTTGAAGTACTCATGTTGTCCAAATATAAGTTTGAGTTTGAGGTTAAAAATAAAGCAGTACCAGTCATTCTGATGATGAATGAGGACAAGTGTAAGTATTATTCTAGTATTATTCCGTGGAGGATGGGCCGGGTTTTAGTATGGGACGCAACTTGCGTTGATACTCTGGCCCCATCGCACCTTCACGGAACCACGGTTAAAGCTGGCGCAGCGGCAGAAGCGGCGGAAACCAAAAAAAGATCGAAATATCAGAGTCTCGGTTCTTGCTATAACTTTATAGCCGTAGGAATCGAGACTCTGGGTCCATGGGGTCCCAGTGCAACTCTTTTTTTTAATGAATTGAAAAAGCGCCTGGTCGATGCAACTGGCGACCAACGGGCTGGCAGCTATTTTTCACAAAGAATCAGCATAGCTGTTCAAAGAGGAAACGCTGCCAGCCTTTTGGGCACCATGCCACGGGGGCCCTTTTTAGATTTAATTTAGTTATTTTTATTGTTATTATTAAGTATGTTTATAGTCCGTCATTTTTAGGTTTAAGTTGTAAGTAAATAACATGTACTTTATTCTAATACATGTGTAAATATGAATATGCATGAGAATAAGGATGGGTATGAGGATGAATATGTGGAGGAGTATGCTAATGAATATGAATATCACCTTGCGTAGCGTTTTCCAGGGCGAGGGCAGTAAGGTTCTTCTCCAAACAGGGGCAGTAGGGCGCCGGCGTGGTCGTGGCGTCCAGGGACATGGACAGCGGCGCGTCCGGGTGCCGGATGTCGTACAGGAACTCCGGGATGATGGGCACTGGCGACAAGACGACACGTTAAAGGTCTTCACTCATTATAACAACTCATAGAGGACAGAACAGACGGGTCTGTCCTCTATGTAACAACTCCACGCCAACGCGGCGGCAACTCTACTCACAATCTCGATCAGTAGGTAGTCAACTAGTTGATCCACCCAATGGTCACTAGTGGGAGTGGGCAATGCGTTGTCAACGAGTGGACAACGTGATGTCAACGAGTGGACAACGCGATGTCAACGAGTGGACAACGCGATGTCAACGAGTGGACTACGCGGTGTGAACGAGTGGACAACGCGGTGTCAACGGCGATGGCTGGCAAATGGTTGCCCGTCACGCGTCAGTTGCAAACGCATAGTCGTTGTGTGGACAACGTGTGGCCCTTGCGTGGACAAAGTGTGGTCATGGCGTGTACGATGCGTCGTACACTACTTTAATATATATATATATATTAATTAAACCTTGAACATTTGATACAGGGCTTAAATTTCAATATTTGACATAGAGTCGAGTCGCCGTTGAGTTGTTTTAATGCGCGAAGACCTTAATACTAAAGTAGGCAGGGGCAGTAGGGCGTGGTGGTAGCGACATGGACGGGTGCCGGATGTCGTACAGGAACTCGGGGATGATGGGCACTGGCGACAAGACGACACGTTACTATAGTGCAGCACCGACGACAGACTTTTTGTGCGATCGAGTCTGCGGCGCACAAAAAGTCTGCATGAATTGTAAGCATTGTGCGCCGGACTTTTTGCGCGTCGTGTACGTTCCTGCCTATAATAGCATAGGTTCTATTTTCACAGACTATAACGTCCGTCGCGGATAGTCTGTCGTCTGCACAGGGCCTAAAGTAGGCAGAGGCAGTAGGGCGTGGTGGTAGTGACATGGACAGCGGCGCGTCCGGGTGCCGGATGTCGTACAGGAACTCCGGGATGATGGGCACTGGCGCCCAGACCACATATTACAGTATTACCACAGAATAGATAATAGTACAGTCAGCTGCAGAGAAAGGTAACCCATACAATGTTTCATTACTAGGGGGTTACTTTTCTCTGCAGCTGTCCGTACAATAGTGACAGGTTGCTAGCCTATAAATACCTAAACCTAAGATAAACCGTTTGGGATAAGTCCGCCTTTGTACTTTGTGTTTTTTTTTGTTACCTATCTGTAGTCTTTTATTTCTTTTTTGTACAATAAAGAGTTTTGCGAAGTCCGGCAATGTCGCGCTACTTCGCCCGACGTTGCTGGGGATACGTGTTACGGCACATTTGTCCCCTGTGTATCCTTGGCTTTACACCCGCCAGCTCTATATGTACATATGACAAGATCTGGATAACTGAGTACGTACGACCCGTATAGTCACTCAGAGATAATTAGTCACGAATCAAAGCGTTTGTAGGTCACAGTTAATGGCTGCGTGGATTACGAGCCTGCGCCCTTTTAGGTTAAACAGGTTAAAAAGTTAAGAGGTCGTTCACTTACGTACCTGCTTAAGCACCGACGGTAAGGGACATTTTTTTACATACATAGGTACAGTCAAGGACTTTAATTCATGAGCCACCATGGAACCAATTCACAGTAAACGTCATAGTGACATTCCATTGATTATCAATTGAGATCGTAATGATTTTTTCTTTGAAAAGGTGTTATGGTGGCTCATCAATTAAAGTCCTTGACCGTACGTCCCGCCTGTTTTCCCAAATAGGGTAGGTAGAGCAAACAAAACACTACGGAGACAATACCGAGATTATTTCACGTTTCGTGGCCACTTCTAGTTTGTTTTTTAGGTATTAAGTTGGCACATGAGCGTAGCCAGGGGGGGGGCTTTGGGATGTTCAAACCCCCCCCCCCGAAAAGTTCAGGGTCACATACAACAAAAGCATACCTAAACCTCCTTAGCCGCTTGTCACGACATCCACGAAAGAAATTGCGTGGTGTTATTCTAACCCAACTATCTAAGTAGGTAAATACTTTTTCTTGAATCTGAAAAACTTTTCCGATCCGGCCGTCCGCGTTTTTAATGTCTTTCGCACCGTCCCGCTCACGTTAATACTATTTCAGGCAAGAGCAAGCGAGACGAGACATTGAGTACAAAGCCGAACCGGAAAATTCATGGTAGTGCACCGCCCTTACGGTCAAGGACTTTAATTCATAGCCACCATACAACCTTTTCAAAGAAAAAATCATTACGGTTTCCCTTCATAACTAATGGGATGTCACTATGACGTTTACTGCGAATTGATTCCATGGTAACTCATGAATTTAAATCCTTGACCCTACTAAGGTAAAAAGTACCTATGCTCGACGCCTCAACGCCCAATAGATGACACCCATCTGTCACCTGTCTTACTATGACATAAGGTTGCAAGTGCCAAGTATTGGGTCAGTGTCGATCACAGGGACGTTTACCTTACGCGTCGATCGTATTTTCTACCAACCCCTGCACACTCTCGTCTATTTCCATCTTGCAGCCAATCTAATTCTCCGATCGAATTAATTTTAGATCTCCATCTTATTTATAGAATTCAATTTTTCCGATAAAACCGGTATTATTGCAGCACAGCACTATTGGCAAATGAGCTGTCACTGCCACGCGCCGCGCGCAATTTGTTCGCTTTTCAAATATCATCGAGTGTCGTTCTCGATTGTGATTGGCTGAATTTGGAGTAGATTCGCTCCATTTAGTTTTTCTGAGTTTTGAATTGGGAACGGTTTGGATTTACCGTTTCATTTGTTTTACTTGCGTAGGCACAATCCTTGAATAGAACTTTGCAATGGTGTTTTAGATATAAGTACCTAATTAAATTAAATGATAGATAATTATAAAGAGTGTTCAGTAAGACTACTAATACTAATGACAAACTTAAAGTGGAAGATAGCTGAGCTGGTCAGGTTACCGACACAACAAGTTCAGTGAAAGTGCCACCATTTCTGAGATATTTCAATTTTAAAGTTTTTTTTTCAGAAAGGTGCCCTCGTTCCTTAGTCGCCTCTTACGACATCTACGGAAGAAATGGAAAGGTTGTTAGTAGAAACCGTAATCACGTAGAAAAATAAATCAACAGGTTACTAGCCTGTCGCCAAGGCATACCTAAACCTATTTCCTCCCGACATCGCACAAGAGTAGGTACCAAATAAGTCTCATAACACTAAATGATATTTAGTTAAATTTAGATTTGTCTGTCATATGAAATCACGCTCGCCTTTTTAAATGGAGTTAGTTGAGCAAACTCTATTTGAGGAACAAATTACAAGCGCAAACTGCGTCCAAATCCGTTTAACACGGCGCTCGCTTAGTTTGCAGAATAGGGGTGCGCTATCGGTTTTAACCGAAAACCGTGGTGATGCGCTTCTTCATTTATCAATAATGGCTAGAGACCGTATGTAATTACTAATTGCATATTTAACTTATTTTTGGGATTATTGCATATTTTTATTATTTAGCACTATTTTTTGATGGTAAAATACAATACTGCTGAGTTAAATCTGTAAATGGCGACCGATATTTATTGATTTAAATTTTGTAGCACTGTGACCCCACGGACCTAGGTCTCGATTCTTATAGCAAGAAAATAATAGCCAGAACCGAGACATTGATACCTATTTTATTTTTTCTCTCTTACACCTATTGGCAATACAGGCGTGATATGTGTGTGTGTGAGTGTGTGTGAGTGTGTGTGTGTGTGTGTGTATGATTGAATTAATTTTATTTCACTACATACATCACGCCTGTACTCCCATTAGGGGTAGGCAGAGCACACGAAACGCTACATAGCCGAAAACCATGACTATTTCACATTTCGTGACCAATTCTAGACCAATAGTGACAGGTTGCTAGGTTGTCGCCTAAAATATGCCTATTTGCAACTCATGCTGAGCGAAGACCCATTTTTCGGTTCTCTTGCCAAGTCATACTATTGTACCTACTAGTAATAAGTTTATTATTTTTTTGTTATTTTTGTATGGTGATGGTTTGGGGAGCCAAAAATAAACATTTTTTCTTTCTTTCTTTCTTTCTTTCTTTCTTTCTTTTTCTTTCTTTCTTTCTTTATTTCCTTATTCGCCTCTTACCATATCCATGGAAGAAATGGAAGGGTTTTACTGTAAATTCGACGCTGCACAGTTTAACAGTAAAAATAATGGCATCTTAGTAGAATAAGTAAAGAATTTCACACCTAGTAAAATAAATCGCCCTTCCAAATTCTAGCCACTCAAATAAAAAAGAGTATCTTTAAGCCAAAGGCCCTCTATTTTACTAACAAATGGTTCGCCATTTATCAGTAAAAAAAAAGCGTTTGGGAAAGAAAATTATTTTCATAGAATCTTCGTGAATTTTGACAATGCTATTAACATTGTAAGATATTTTGATTGGTTAATTTGTCAGTTGAAGTGGCAATAGGCTGGTCAGGGTCACATTGCACACAGAATAGAATCATGGAGTCGAAAAATGCTTTAGTGGAGACCACAGAAAAGCAAGAGTAGCGTAGCGTGGGACATCCAGCAAGATGGACAGACGACCTTATAAAAATCGCCGTAAGACATGTGGAAGTTCAAAGCAGGGATCGTTACCGGTATTACTAAAAACTAAAATATCTCCTTTAATTTGGAATTTTAGCTTGGTATTCCTAGATAGTATTTAGGTAAGTCTACAAAAGTACGACATTAAATGAAAAAAATCCAATAATACATATACAATAACAACTGAGATACCGAAATTGAATACCGGTATAAATGTATGAAAATAATACCGGTATTCGATTCCTGGTTCAAAGAGGAGGCCTATTTCCAGCAGTGGACATGTTATGGCTGAGATGATGATGTTGATGAATATACCAACGTAAATGATAAAAAGCTGAGCTAGGCGTTAGTCAAATTTTAAATAAAAAAACATACATGCTTACAACACGCCTGTATTCCCAAATGGGGTAGGCAGAGCACACAAAACACTACATTGACAAAACCACAATTACCTATTTCTCGTTTTGCAGCCATTTCTAGCACTTTTTCTTAGATTTAGGATTGGCAGGCACTTATAATAGTAACAAGTTGCTAGCTTGTCGCCCAAAAAGTGTGGTATCGGGTGCAGAAAAACACCTCTCTATTTCTTTCGTTTTTAACGAGCTTTTCCTCCGCGTTTTAAACACGTCATTTACCACAGTCTTTAACACATTGGCAAGTATAAAACCCCATTTTTCCCCTAGCAACACAATCTCAACGCTGGCCACACAAGTACAATCGAACTCAACACCTTCCCTAATGAATTAGTGATGAGCCACTTTACCGATTGGCGTCCATCTTGCCGCTAGGGAGGGGAAAGAAATCGGCCCTGTTCATCTTCTGTGCCGATAAACGGGCTGTTTGGGTAAAATGGAACGGCTGAAAGATTTGATGACGCATTCCGTTAATTAATATAGTTGATATAATGTTGAAAAATATACGGATAACTCACGTTTTTAAATCGAGTTTAGCTCGAGATCATCATCAAAATCTCAGCCTATATACGTCCCACTGCAGGGCCTGTGGCCTGCAGTGGGACGCATATAGGCCTCCTCCTGTCTGTGCCAAACACAAAAAAGCCGTGGTAGCCCAGCGGTTCGACCTGTGGCCTCTCAAGCAGAGGGTCGTGGGTTCAAACCCCGGGCTCGCACCTCT
>BHDV01012456.1:0-14111 GCA_005406045.1 Adoxophyes honmai
ACATTTTAATTTTTTGCTTTAGTTACAGGCCCCACCCTGTATAGTAGATAAGCTTTTAATAATTGCAGCACAATAGACATTTCCACTAAGAAAGAGAGTGGATTTGAAGAAGAAGACACGTAGGGTAATACTGGCCACGTTTCATCATAACTATGAGACACAACACATTTAAATCGAACAAGTTACTAAACCTGCATTGTACTTCAACAACAAATATCATCACCAGATGCTATCGTGTGCGTACACTTTGTTTAACTAACTGGCACTGTGATGTAACTTGGAAAACCATGTCGCAGTTCTAAGTTATGAAAATAGAACTTTGGAGACGTCATATCGCGCCACTTAGGGGTAAATTAACTTGAACAACTTCGAAGTTACTAATTTATGCACGCAACTTACGCTTATAAGCTCTAAGGTAGGAAGGTGGCGTAAGCGACCGCTTTTGGAATACTTTGGCATTATCCCAAAGGTATTTTTAGGGTTCGATTGCCAAATGGCAAAATACGAAACCCTTATGGATGCGTCATGTCTGTCTGCTTATCTATCCGTAGTATGTCATAGCAACGTTTTTAGAAATTATAAGAATTAGTTTAAAAATAGTAACTATGTAGATGTATTATTTGAACCGCATTAAGATACACATACTTATTACTGAAACTCTTTTTCTCTTCATCATACACAAACGGTCTTCAAAAATTATGTTGAGGTTTCTAATTTTTTTTTTCTGACGCATATTTGTATGTTGCAAAATGTGTGTCTTAAGTAACTTCTAAAATAAGAGAATGATAAAACCAAGAAGTATCAAAATGATTTACATTACCATGCAAAGTTCCACCCAAAATTTATTGCGCGAGATCTAATCAGTAGTTTTTATTTAATACGCCATACAGCGAGCGTAAACCGCAATTTACCTCTCATTCAATCAACCCACATAAAAAAAACTGCTATGGAACCCTTCATGGGATAGTTCGTCCACCTTTATTATGAAATAAATACCGAAAATTTCGTTTTGAAAAGTGACGATATTATGTTAAAGCGAGTTATGAACAAGCGAACAAATGAGTTTAGTAAACAAAAGAAAAAATAAATAAATATGGAAATACTACTGTACTTACCTACTTATTCGGAATTCTTTAATTTCAAACATCAACCAATGCGCGAGTTACGTGACCTAATCTTCTTTCGCGCCAATTTAAAAGGCCAAGGCCCATCTCTGATAATTAGGAATCAATTTATTTAAATAACGCAATAAATTATCTTATATCTCTGGGATGCTGCGATCTCCCGAGGGCCAAGGCTCCGAGGAGAATATTAATTGCAACCTAAAGATACTTATTATTCCTTATTGCTTTGTTTCACCAGGTTGGAACAGCAGATTGTTGTTAAGAAAAGCTATAACAATGCTTTGAGCAAATTGAAACAATATCTGACAATAGCGGAAAAATGGTGTGGGTAGTAAAATTGTAAACATCACAACACACGTATCATTTTTTAAATTTACTAATTAATTAATGAAAAAAAACATACTATAACGAAGTAGGAATGGTGTATTGAAGGCGATAGGCTACAAACATGTCACTAATTTACCTCTTCTACTATATTTTAAACTTAACATTTCTGAAAGTCACTTACGTGGATTTATTTTTGCCTAAAATAATATCTGTACATGTAGTTTCACGTCTCCTGTCCAGCGTAAATAGCGTATTACCAAAAGCCAACTTAGTACTCACTATTTTAAACTAGGACACTTAAAATCTAACGCTTCATTTTAAGATAGGTAAGTTTTCAGGTGACGATTTCAAAATTAAGCCAATATTAGGACTTTGTACTGAAAGGTACAGAAATAGCGTTTACTGTACTGTTAAATTCTCTAAGCGTTTCTTTAATTAACTTTGCTCTAACTATTTTGAGTAACAATCGTCTATAAGGTCAAATAAAGATTGACCTCCGCCGTCTCGCGCAAAATAATAATTTTTGACGAAGTTACTTTCGTGTTTCAAACCAACAAAGCAATTTATTTTTTAAAGCCAGCAATATAAGTGAAGGTTTAAAAATAAAACTCGACTGGGATTTGTTTGTTTTACTGTCCCTCGCCGTCGATTGTTTCTCCACTCCGTTCGACGGATCAAACTTAATAAAACTCCAGAAATTTTATGGTTCGAGTAAATTACTTTTTAACTGTAAGGCTTGACCTGAGCTGACATTTTTGCGGCCAAAATACACAATCAAATTTGTAATGTAGCAAAAATTAAAAATTTACTTGACCACTTTTTCATTTGTTCACAGAACTTTATTCCAGTTATGACTGACATGAGCGTATAATCCCTGAACTAAATACGTCATCCCGAAGTTTGGAATACAACATTTCAACCCGCGAACGTTGAGCAATTTATTTTTGTTCTCGTCAAAACTTTAATATCCGTCCGTCGGTCAAAGTTGCCATTGGCGTCCAAAGGATAATACGGTTCCGAGAAAATGATATATGAATTAAAACTGAACGCGTGAGATTTAACCATAAAGCTCAATTCACACAGGAGCGCAGTTTCAGTGTCATGATAATTTCAACTTTATTTTCATTACAATAAGACTTATTATCGCATGAGAAACTCTAACGATGCGCGCGGATGCCCGCGGATCCGCGGGAATTCCAGCGCATTCCATAAACAAAGCCGTGCGACTGCGCGAGCTGTCGCGGGAATGCCCGAGGATGCTCGAGCAGTCGCAGGAATCCTCGCGCATTCTCCACGGAGCGGGTCGCTGCGCTACGCCGCGCTGCGCTGCTCTTCTGGTGTGAATTGAGCCTAAAACACTGCTTTAAAAGTCACGGCATTTTGGAAGTAGTTGAACATGAACTACGAATAACATCCAAAATCGGAGAATCATGGTTATAGATTCGAATATCGAAAGCCACAAAACTCTTTACGCGTGAAACGCGAAAAGATCACGAATTCGCTTACATAAAATCTGAAATATACTCAGCTACACGTAGCTCTGATTCCGTAAGTAATAAAGAGGCCGAAATGTTGCCTCTAGCCGGCTATTTAGGAAACACAGTCCCTTAGGAAACAATGGGGGAGGCGCTAATTTACTGGCAGCCAGAAATTTTTACCACGGCCATCCCCAGCGAGTAGCTAAGTAATTTAATACTCTATTGCAGATAATTTTCTTTCAGAGAAACTACACCCAGTGCGTGCGTAAGGAGTTTTGTCGTAGGAATAGTGGACGGTCGCATAAATAAGTTTGGAGTTACACCGTTATTTCCCACGCTGACCGGATAGGAAATACTTTAAGTCACATTAGTGTCTCATCCGGTCTGATGTTTACGAGATTTCTTGTAGATTAACTTGTTTTTACGAATAAGGGCTCGATTTTATTTAACAGTAGGTTTTTGATCTTTTTAAGGGTATATATAAATGGTTACCATGGTTTTACAAGCTCAGTCTAGCAGCAGAAGCGTTCACACTATATTGTGTTTCAAGGTGGTTAATAATTTAGGCGGTAAAATAAATGCCTCTAGAGGCACTTTATCTTTCCTTGCGCTCTGATTGGCAACTCATCACCTCATCAGCTATTCGTTTGGGACTGTGACAGCGACTGCTTACTATCAAGACTCTTTACAGCGGCATCAGTAATATTATGGCGGTATAGCAACATGTTAGTGGTACACAGAATGGTAGCCGGACTTGCTGTGACACTGCATTTTTGTCACGTTGTAAGTCTTGGAAGGATGCATTTTATTGCCCATAGTTCAGGATCACCAATGTGCTGAATTACTCTAATAAAGATCTCCTTTCAGGCAGATGCATACCAGACCTGGGAACCGAAGTTCATAGAGAAAATTGGAAGTTGTAGGTATTTATGAGTAACCTTCAAAATTTCGTTAGCTTGATGCAGGAAAGAGTTACGTGACTCACTCACTTAGTGATGCTATCGGTATGCTCAAGAGATAGAGACACGTGATTGATAGTCGGATGGAGCAACAGATAGACCACGGAGTTCCTGTACAAGTGTGTAGGTAAATTAAACGTTTAATATGTAATGCGTCTTCTAAGTCTTTCTTTGGCCCTAATTAATGGTCAGATTACACATGACGATAGCGCAAAGAAATCTCATTAGATAAATGCCTATTTCCTCGTCTGAAGCGTTATAAATTTCCTTAATTTAGGGCCTTCCCTGAAGCGAGGATAACTTTCATGGTTCTGATAATGTCCAATTAAGGCTGACGTCAGTTCTAGTCCCTACTTAATTGCCCGATCAGTGCGTATGCATAAAAGGGGGCTTTATCTGAAATTGGAATCATACAATACGACCCGTCCAGGAGTATCCACTTTATCTTGCGAAACTTAAGTTTCTATGTAAATTCTACGCCGGGCATTTTTAAATTAAATATGAGAGTGCATTTCGGTGTTCTTTCCTGCATTTAACGTAACAAATGGAGCGGAGGAAAATGAAGTGGAAATAGAAATTAAGGTGGAATTCTATTCGGGAGTACTCCAAGATGCAATTTGCTAGCTTTTGCTGCGCGTGACTGCTAAGTGAGAAGTAGTTATCTGGAATTTGTTAAATAAACGTTTATTGTTGTGTTTACGTGAAAAACGAAAAGAAAGAGACATAAGAACGGTTTATGGTTTAAGGTGCTTTAAACCTTATTCGCCTCTAATGACATGAAAGAAACGGAGACGACAACATGGTTTAAGAGCAGGTTCTTAATAACTCGTATGAAAGCAAGTTATTACAAGACACTATGCGATTAAACAAGCGAAAATTCTAAATTAAGTACTACCAAAGTACCACGATCAACAGTTGTAACAAATCAAATTTTAAAATGGCCCCAAAGTTCATTAAACACTCATAAATAAAAGAATCGTTAATTCTGATAACGTTAACAAAGAAATATGTCCAGCTACCTATGGTTTTATTTATTAAATGGATGCCGATGCACGAAAACGATTGGCGATTGAAAAATTAATCACTTCGTTTGGCTATTCGTGTCCAGTTACGTATATTCAACCCGTTTTCCAATTTGTGTTATTGCCAAGGGCTAAAAGCCAGTTTGAATCACATACATAAACATTACGCCTGTATTCCCAAATAGAGAAGGCAGAGCACCCGAAACATACATAGACAAACAATGACAATTTCACGTTACTTTGACACTATAGCAAAATTTAGAGACTAAATTAAGATAAAGGGACATAAATAGTGACCAATTCTCGTTTCTTTTGGATTGCACACACATCTGGAGTTAGATACACTTTCATTCAAAAACTTGCATAGAAAATGTTCACGTACCTATTTGCTCACTCACAGTCGAGGAATCCCTCCCTTATGTTTACACTTAGCAGGACTAAATCACTTTATTTTTACATTTTAATTTGTTTTAATTACCTCCACGTTTCGTTCGCTTTCCAGTGCCCGTGGTCACAAGCAGCATTGTCTAAAGTAAATCCTTATCCTTACTTTAATATTATAAGTAAGAAAGTGAATTTGTTTGTTTGTTTGTTTGATCCTCTTTCACGCCGTAACTACTGAACCGATGATTGCTTTGAAATTTTGCAGACATAAAGCTAGAAGTCCGGATTAAATAATAGGGTACTTTTTATCCCGGAAAAAAATGATGTGCCCGAGGGAAAACAAAAATATAGTTTGTTTGATAGATCGATATCAATCAATGATAGATCGATATCGATCGATGATCGATCGATAGATGATAGATCGATGGCGCTGTGTGTCGGTTGACACAAGAAGTTTCCTTATAGTTGTGCTTTATACCGCAATATAACCGAGTTCCACGCGGGCGAAGCCGCGGGCGGAAAGCTAGTACTAAATAAAGTAACACGTCCCTCTAAGTGATAAATGTGTGAGAAAAGAGTTTAAAAGCCTTACCTTGGCCTGAAGGTACTATGCCGAATGTTCGCCCCAATTTTCATCATTTCTTGGTACATGGTTTCCACGAGACAGAATTAAATTACCTAACCTACTAACTGTCAAGTAATTACACAAAGTGGCGTAGTTTTAGGTCTAAATAATTCACGCGAAATAGACGCAACACATGACATTGAGTTTAGTAAACCAGACAGGTCCGTTATAAAACACCTAAAGCTACAGTTAAACATGTATAAGGGCGCAGACTAGCAATTCGTAAATTTACAGAAACTCGCCGTTTGAAAAATATATTGCTTTGGTGTTGATTAGAGTAAATAAGTCATTAATTGATTCCATATGAAACAAAAATAAACACATTCAATACAACACACATTCAACAGATAATTCAAGGAATTCAATAAAATATCACATTTAGCCAAATATAATGTGACCCCTGTGTTGTCGGGACTAGAAAAACGCCTCTCTATTTCTTCCGTGGATGTTGTAAGAGGTTAGTAAGAAAAATACGTTAAATTATATTTTAAGCGACAAGTAAGCAAGCTGTCAGTATTAAATTTATTACTCACTATTAAAAAATAACCTAGTGGGGATACACACGTGAAACAATCACGTTTTTGTCTTAAACGACCTTTTGTGTGCCCTGTCTATTTAGAGCTAGAGGCATGATGGTAAGTATGCATGGCATGTATGTAAAGTTATTACTTTTTTAGCATAACTACCTGTCTACTCGTACAATTCTAAACGACAAGTCGGTACAAGTTTATAGTCGAGTTTTCAAAGTATATTCAGATAAATAAAATGATAAAGTGAAGTGACTTAATCAAAACCAATCGCCCATGATGGTATCTCATCACCGGCGAGTCATAAAGCGAGATTTAAAGGTGCCTTCTCGCTGATTTTTCAATTTAGTTTCACGATTTATTTATCTAAAGCTCTATACTTAACTCGATTTTGTAACTGATTAGAATGCGAGGAAAATATAGTCAACTCAATCTATTAAGCGTCGATTTGCCGGCAAACGAGAAAAAAATTCTCGTGTGGTGTCGGGATAGAATAACACTTCTCTATTTCATCCGTGGATGTCGTTACAGGTGACTAAGGAAATAAATTTAGGTATGACTTAGTCGACAGGCAATCAACCTGTCACTGTTACCTCTTTCACCTATGTTCAAACCCAAACCTATGCTACAATTGGCTTAATATTGATTTTGAACGTTTTGTGTATCTAAGAATTAAAAAATTTAATGTGTATGTAATTGTATGTATTTATATTGTTAAAGGTTGACCTTTTCCTTTACCGCCAGACGTATTTTCCAATATAGAATAACTAACTTTACTACATTAATTAGGATATCGCAGACCAAAATGGCTGTTTGAAACGAAGTCAGGGAACGTTTACTTTCGCGAGAATCGGGGCTTAGACAAAATAAACCAATTTAGCTGTTTAAATGGCAATTAAATCAATTTGCTTTTGATTTGGGGATCCGATTCCGAATAATATTGTCTCTGGAGTCTCAAGTTACGTCAACTAAAGTACGTTTTGATTAATTGGAATAAATAAAACGTTTACCGGCCAATCTTGTTGGATCCAATCGGTCCTACCCTATTAAATTTATCAGCGCGAAAGTTTGTATGCATTTATGTGGATGATTTGTCGCTTTATCAAATAAAAACTGATTTTCTGGATGAAATAAACACGCACATACAATCACGCCTATGTTCCCAAATGGGGTAGGCAGAGCACACGGAACGTGACATGGATAAAAATATGATTATGACTATTTTCTCGCTTCATAACCACTTCTTGCATAATTTTAGTTTTGAAATCGATGGAAGAGGTCTGGCAGTATAACAGTGACAGGATGCGAGCTTGTTGCCTAAAGCTTACCTAAACTTATTTCTTTACTCGCTCTTACGACATCTACAAAAGAAATGGAGAAGTGTTATTCTATCAAAATTGCATTATACCAGTTCCTTTATTTTGGACCAGTGATACCTCCTCCCTGCATCGGTTTCCTCAGTGCTGAGGGTCGTGATCATTTTGCCGGAACAATCTCTCCCTTATGATGTGCCGCCACCTGCCCCTATCAGATGCTGCATGAAGAGCACTGTGTAAGGTAGTGTCGAGGGTCGTGCGGATTTGATCTGTCCAGCGTGTTGGGCTTCTACCTCTTGGACGCTTGCCTTCTATTTTCCCAGTCATCATCAGCCTCTCCAGGTTATTACCGTCTTTCCTGGCGATGTGACCAAAGTATTCTAGCACTCTGCGAAGACAGGTTGTGGACAGCCTAGTGCGGATCTTCAGTTGGGCTAAGATCAAAATGTTGGTGCGGCGTGCTGTCCATGGTATACGTAGCATTTTCCTCCAGCACCACATTTCAAACGCATCCACGCGATCGCGATCGGCCTTCCTTAGGGTCCATGTTTCTGAACCGTATGTGAATATGGAGAAGACTAGAGTTCGGACCAAGGTGGTTTTGGTCTTGATGGAAATGTTCCGGTCCCTCCATATATTGATACCAGTGATACCACCAACTCAATTAAGCACCTCATTATTTCCTAATAGTACCAATTCTATGGTAAATGCACTCCTATTAAAACCTGCGTGTAAGTACTTAGTACCTGCCCGACTTTACACGCCGTCTCAAAGACGCCTTTGAAAAATGGTTTCTTTGTGACAGCTTGACTTCCTTCCCCTTGTGCCTTCATTAACCCCATGCCATTTTACATAGAGTCAGAGTAGATTTTCCTCAGTTTAGATAAATCTTCGCATTTACTACTATTTGAGAGCAAGTTTTAAATACGGAGTTTGAATAATATTCGCGAGTGTTAAGGACTTTAGCTCGATTATTAGAGCTTGCCTCATTTATCGGATCACATTTTATACGAAGTGGCTATAATTAATTTTTTGACGTCGTTATCTATTATTTGCTAGTTTCTGCATTTCTAACAAATATTAAATAGCTGTAAATTTATGCAAGTGTCAATTTATTACGCGTTGAACCAATCGTATAAATTGTAATGAAACAGAAACCCTAAACGTGTCCAGATTTTCCGCTGAACAATATACAAAAATAAAATGTGGTTTTCCAACAACGTGCCCGGGAAATGTGGAATTATAATCACACGTGCTATTTGTAAAATGTATAATGCCTTGTGATTTATAACCCTGACAGTATCACGTCGTTTGCTACATTATTTACAATACGATAGAATTTTAGGGTTTCCCATCGGGCTTGGATTTGTTCAGGTGATTTGTACATTTTGTATCACGTTTTAGGGGCCAACCTATCACTATTGCACCTCTTAACTTAAAACTAAAATATACGCTACCTAAAAAAGTAAAATATTAGTTAGAATTGATTTTTGCCGCAGTACAAAATGCTAAGCAAAATTTTCAAATTTAAAAAAAAATGAAAATTCCGGGAAAAAACTTCACAGGGGTTTTCAGACACGTTTAACCATTGTTTGCTTGGCTTATTATTAATAGTGATGTTTTCATCTCTTGTTCCTATGTGTACGTCATTTCATTACTAATGAGAAAGTTACTTAGTTACCGAAGGCCCTATAATGGTGTGTTCTCGGAATTTCTGTTTCTTGATATGATAATCAAAGATAAGAGATTACTAAACTAATGTTTATTCTGGTAGATTAAAGTGCTCCTCGCTAAATCAGCTTTGACGATGCTAAAACATGAAGTTTATACAATATTAAGAGAAAAGGAAAGTTAAGATCTCAGAGTTTCTCCGAATTCTCTGTAACTGGCTTGAGAACAGAAATTCATAATTTTTAAACAAACTGCTTCCCAGAATCTGTGGGCGAATCAATTTTGTTTCAGCTGTAATTGAAAACACCCAATTCTCGACAGTTGTATTCCAATGATTGACACCTTGCTTTTCCTTTTTATTGCTATCGAATTATTGAACGGTCGAGCATTGTTACACCGCCACGAAGTGATCCTGCTACTATAACAACATTATTTTAATTTTGATTTTGTTTTATAAAGTTAACAAACGGTAGGTACTTACCTACCGTATATCGACCGTGTATATCGACGCTATAAAAGTGCCAACATTTACACGTGACCTTAATGTTGGAGCAATAAGATCATGTAGGTAGAAATACCTGATAATAAGTAGGTAATCTATTAATACGGTTCTCTATTTCCTTAGACATAATGTAACTATCACTATAGGCTATTTAGTTATCTGTGCTATAGGTATGGCTGGGAATATGTACACTGTTGAGCAAGTATCTCGCACGCGTAATGTATTTCATATAGATTACCTAACATACCTACGCGTGCAAACCTGCATAAAATATACCAGCTACAATGATAACGACGCTTGAAAGGCAAAATGAGTTAACTGTCATTTTTTAGGATCTGAAATTTGATACTTGGACAAAAATCGGCAAACTTTTTCACCTTTCAAGCATGGATAAATATGTATCTATTCCCAGCCTTAAGCGTGTCACACACTGAGCAGACATGGTAAGATATCTGTTGCTGAACAGATATCTGTCAATATCGCTCCCTATACAATTCAATGGGCTAACACACAGCGCAGATTTACCGTCAAGTATCTGTTGGCACCGGCATATGGAAAAATGGCATTTATACGCAGATAAAATATTATCGTATATGCGTAGTCTGCGACGGGGTTTAGTATAAGTACAGTGAGTGCCGAGACAACAGTAACAACACGATACGCACGTGGGTGGCTTTCCTGCCGCACCTCTATTCAAATAAGCTGCGGTTGTAAGAACGTATTCGTCTCCTGTCACTCCACTATGCATTATTCAGAGGCAAGCCAATAAATTCACAATTTTATTCCCACTTTATTGTGGCAAGATAGTTTTATGTGCCACGTGTTTTATAACTGAACTGGTGCTGATATTGCGTGTTTTGGGAAGATACTGGTGTTTTATTGGTCGGTTACATACATTTGAGAGGTACTGGTGACAGGTTGCCAGCCTGTCGCCTAAAATCCGTACTAATATATAAATGTGAAAGTGTGTTTGTTTGTTTGTCCGTCTTTCACGGCTAAACGGAGCGATGGATTGACGTGATTTTTTAGGTAGAGATAATTTAGGGCACGGAGAGTGACATACGCTACTTTTTATCCCGGAAAAAATTGATGTTCCCGAGGGAAAACAAAAATATAGTTTGCTTGATAGATCGATATCGATCGACGATAGATCGATATCAATCGATAACCGATCGATAGATGATAGATCGATGGCGCCGTGTGTCGTTTGAAACGAGAATTTTTCTTATAGTTGTGCTTTATACCGCAATATAACAGAGTTCCACGCGGGCGGAGCCGCGGGCGGAAAGCTAGTATACCATAACCTGAATGTCGCTCTTACGATTATCCCTTAGGTGCATGATTTAATTTTTTTTTACGAAAAAAATATATGTGGTTGGGAAATATGGGTGAATGCCAGGAAAAATAGTAAAAAAAATCGTAATCATTTTTTTATATTTTTTTTTTTACGAAAACACTTTGTATCATTTTTGATACTCCATGGAGCAAGCACTAAAAAAATATGTTCTAAAATAATTAGTCAATAAAATATAAACTTCAAAAATTGAATTTTAACAATCGCAAAACATTAGCTACAAATGAAATTCATGTTTTTGTGTGTTTATGGGTATATACGGATCTTGTGAACTCGTCTATGGCCTGTTCTCGTTTAATAAAATGAGGATCTGAGGATCTTAGTTAAACCAGGTTTTTCTATAAAATTTTATTCTTCTGCCATAATTGTAGGTTCTTCTGTTGTCTCTTCTTCCTCGAGAATTGTTTGCAGGTCTTCGAGTGATTAAGAAAACTCCAGATCATCTCCTTCGGACTCGGCATTGTCTTCCGATATTTTTCCACCTTCTAACTGAATCAACAGTGCTTCTACGTCCTTTTCTAAGACAAACCCTATGTGGTGATGTTGGGCATGTAAATAAGCTTTTATTATCATGCCCACACTACTTGATAAATAATGGTAAAGTATCAAAAACTCAAAAAGTTCTGTAAACCATGCTAGTAGAAAAAGTAAGCGTAGTGCATGGAGTATCATTATTGATACTACAAAAAAAGTCGTCATCGCATGGAGTATCATTTTCGATACCAACTGGAAACTCAAAAAACTATTGTATTAACACAAATCTCACAAAAACTTCTATAATCCCCGATAAATAGAAATACTAACCTTTCTTATACATATTTTTCCGATTGGAAATATCTCATGATCCGCCAGATAAAAAAAAATGAAAACTTGCAATTTCACCTTTTGCAAAAAGTAGGCGCACAATTCAAACTTTTGACACTTAGTATAAAAATGGCTGTACTAGGATTGACAGTTCTTTTTTTTCTTTGAAGTATTTGAGCAAAGGTAACAAAATACTGGTATTAGAAGGTTGCGAGAAAGCATAAAAATATTTTAGAGTGGTGAAAAGACATGGTATCATTTTTGATACCGTATGCACCTAAGGGTTAAACACATGCCGTGTGGTGTCAGGTTTGGAACACGTCCTCATTTCTATTTTTAAAATACAAAAAAATACAGTCATGTTAAACCTACTTACTTCCACGGTTTCCACGGCAGAAATGTAGAGGAGTTATTCTAACCCGATATCACAGAACCGTCTCGATTTAATTATTGTTTTACTTAAGCGAGTAGAACATTGTTGTTACTAAATAAATTAAAAATTATTTATAGACGTTGTTTCCATTAGTAAGCCAACTTTAATCTTAAATCCGAAATTAGACTAGGAACCTAAGATTTAAGTCAGTGATTACTAAGTCACGTTACAAGCTCCTGAAATAATTTAAATCCATTCTGACTCGTGATATCGGATTTATAGTTAAAATTACTATCAAAAACTTGTAATTACGGTAGTGTAGAAAGATAACTTTTGTGAATAATTGACATACATACATACATCACGCCTGTATTCCCAAACGGTGTAGGCAGAGCACACGAAACGCTACATAGACAAAACCATGACCATTTTACGCTTCGTGGTCACTTCTAGCATATTTTTTTAGGCTTCAAATTGGCAGTTACAATAGTGACAGGTTACTAGCCAGTCGCCTAAAATGTAACTTAATTGACACCCTTAGTCGCCTCTTACGACATCCACGGATGAAA
This sequence comes from Adoxophyes honmai, assembly GCA_005406045.1. Taxonomy (NCBI): domain Eukaryota; kingdom Metazoa; phylum Arthropoda; class Insecta; order Lepidoptera; family Tortricidae; genus Adoxophyes; species Adoxophyes honmai. Next base: position 13,036 of record BHDV01012456.1, read on the forward strand.
TGGACAGGTGTTAATCTAAATCCGAGACCACACGGAATAATACCACAGTGAATAATTTTATTTACATTTAGTCACAAAATTAGCACATAATTTACATAACACACACGGTCATTGTTTGACCAACTGATTGGCCGATGAAATGTGCAACCACGAATCTAGTTATCAGGAAAATACAGTTGTTCGATGAATTTGCTTATCTGTGGCATTTTATAAGCAAGCACGTCACTGCTTGCTACGCAGAGCGACCAATCGCACGCGTGGACGGTGATTGTTGATTGGTTACTTGGTGACCGGCTGAGCGGTGATTGGTGGATTACGCGTGCAGCATGCAGTGACAGCGGCACTGTAGTAAAACCCTACTTACACCGACTAGTACAGTCATTTGTTTCGAAACATAAGAGGTTACCTCTAACTACTTTAGCTCAAGAAAGGCGCACCCGCCGCAGAATTTCATACAACTCACGCTTTTTTGCGAGCAAAATAGAAGTACCTAATTAATTTTATGCTTATTCGTTTAGCACTAAAGTTGGTAAGGCGATAGTTTCTTACGTATTGTTAATAAATTAGCCCCATGATATTTTTAATTCCCTAAGATACGGTTGTCAAAACCTCTATAGAATGACAAGAGACAAAGCTGAGTTTTTCGTTGAGAAGTGTTGGAGAACACTTTGTGGCGCTCGTACGCCAAAACTATTGACTTTATGAAAAAAAAAATTGTAGGCAATTGTCTCTAGTTTTATTTTGTATAAATATGACTGTTTTATCTTAAAATGAGTCAGACAGGAGATATTGTCAAAAAACTGCTTCTACGCGACATTTTTCCAATATGGCGGCCTGAGTAGTACTTTTCAGTGGTTACCGAATGGGACAAGTAGACTAGTTAAAACCTTACACTGTCAAAATTATGACTACTTCACTTTTGGCATCATTTTAGGTTCAAAAATTGATGAATGAGGTATAATAGTCAAGTGTCTGGCTGCTAGCTTAGTCACCTACTAGCTTTCCGCCCGCGGCTTCGCCTGCGTGGAATTCGGTTATATTGCGGTATAAAGCGAACATTCCCTCGGGAACATCAT
>BHDV01012456.1:16729-60255 GCA_005406045.1 Adoxophyes honmai
TTTTCGTTACACAAAAGACGCGATCGTGATTTTGTTTTTATTAACCCTTAATTTATGTACAATTTTTTTGAAACTTACTCATAACCCGACACCTCACAGGATGCGCACTGTGTGTGATAGATTTAACCCCTCTGGAATATCTAATTATCTTTCTTCAGACCTGATACCGTCCCAAAGCTTCCCGACTTCCATAATTAATGCAGTGAGATTGTAATTTAAGCAATTTCTAGCACATTCGTCAAATTTCGGCCACTTTTATGGCGTCTGGGTCAAGTGGGTAACTGGAGGTCCACAAAGGGTAGGGTTTAAGTTTTATTTGTCATAAAACGCAATGTCTTTTATACCCGAGGTCAGCTCTTAGCTTAAGATAAATAAACGTTTATTGTGAATAAAGGTAGAACTGTTTTAAAGTTGTGTGAAGACTTATAGGGTAAACGTACCAGTGGCCAGCCAGGACCCAGTGGTCAGCCGTTTCTGTCGTTTATTAGTCATAAATATCGCTAAAATTCGAATAAACGAATCAAGCGCACTTAAATAGAAACTTTGGTTCCTAATTGGTTAATTCGTCACACGACAGGTGAGGTGGGGGGTCAGACAGGAGAAATAAACTCGTTTATTCAGGTGGCTGCGACCGACAAGAGCAGTAGTGTCATGTCCGCCATTATTTTAACTTCGCGTGGTGTTCTCTTTAAAGGTAAGAAAAACAAATTTTATTATCAAATTCTATCATTTGTTATGCAACTAAGCTTTATGTTTAACTTAATGTATTTAATTATATTAAATTTGAACGAATATATTGCCGTTTTACGTAAATATTGTGGGGGCTGGGCACTGGGTACGACTTTTTCATAAAAGTTCCAGAAGTCAGCCCCCCCGGTAGGATAATGGGTTTATGAATTATTTTTAAAAGTGTGAGAAAAGACGGCCGTTAAAACCGATAAATTTAACTTTTTAAATTTAGTAAGGCATGTCCTTTCATATTCCTCAAAAAACCCAGTGGTCAGCCACCTTAAACATTTTATTTTTACGTGGCTGAGCACTGGATGTTGCTGTTCCATTAAGCAGCCCCTGTATTTTTGCTGCCGCTATAACAATAAATACTAAAATCAAAATAATAATAATAACTAAGGGAGGCTCCCATAGAAAAAAAAAACGTGTTTTTTTTGCTGTTTTGGGTCTATTTAAATAACTGTAACAGGTAAATACTTGAAACGCTCACAGAATATTTAATTAAATATCTATTTTAAATAAAAATAAAATAAAATTAGTATTTAAGGGAGGCTCCTACACAAAAAACCTGATTTTTTGCAGTTATTGGTACGAAACCCTTCGTGCGCGAGTCCGACTCGCACTTGGCCGGTTTTTATATAAATTAAGCTCATTTTGATCTCATGTTAATTCATAGTTATAAAGGCTGAATACTGGGTCCATCGTGGCTGGTCACTGGAATTTAGAGGCTGATCACTGGCAAAAAGGGTCATTTTTTATTTGAAGTTAAATATGTATATCCTTATCCTTACTTAATATTATAAGTCAGAAAGTGAGTTTGTTTGTTTGTTTGTTTGTTTGTTTGTTTGTTCCGCTTTCACGCCATAACTACTGAACCGATTGCTTTGAAATTTTGCAGACGTAAAGATAAAAGTCCGGATTAAATAATAGGCTACTTTTTATCTCGGAAAAATTGATGTTCCCGAGGGAAAACAAAAGTATAGTGTGCTTGATAGATCGATATCGATCGATGATAGATCGATATCGATCGATGACCGATCGTTAGACGATAGATCGATGGCGCTGTGTGTCGTTTGAAACGAGAAGTTTTGTTATAGTTGTGCTTTATACCGCAATATAACCGAGTCCCACGCGGGCGAAGCCGCGGGCGGAAAGCTAGTATTATATAAAGAGAAATATTGATTTTGCCAAAGGTTGTTAAGAAACTATAATAAATAAATTATACAATCATGTACTTCGTTTCGTTATCCGACGAAACCTGTAAAAATGCCAGCTATTCAAACTTTAAAAACTCGATTTGGGGCTGACCACTGGTACGCTTACCCTACTTATCATTTTATTCCGTCTGTCGTCAATTAGATTATGAAAAAATATTGAACACGTATTTTTTACGTACATACACATTACACAAACATCACATCTGTATACCCAAATGGTGCTAGCAGAACATACGAATTTCGTCTACGAATGCCATCACATATATCGTAAGATGATACCTCTACAAAACAAACACAGAAGGTCCATATTATAAATAAATCTAACAATATCTCTGAAATAGTACCTCGTGCCGACGTCAGGGAAAAACCGACAAACAATCTCACCTGAAATCATGCATTATAAAGCTCTTTCCACATTGCAGCGGAACGTGCACCGAATCGCAGGTGCTACGCTACGAGCGAACTAAACCGAAAAACAAATCGCTGCTTTTCTTCTTTTCTTCGGAACGTTTCGTCGCAAGTTTCTTTATATTCTGAAGCCGCCTTAACACCCCCAATATGGCTTGGATAAGGCTTATCCAACTACTCATCTCAATGCATATAGCCGGAACAACCATAACAGTCTATCTTTCAATCTTGTTGCCATCTCAGGGTCTATAGTGAGATGACCTATTTTGATTATTTTAGGGTTAGGTGGGGACCTATTACGATTATCCGTTTCTGAACTAGCTGTGATATAATTTTATAGAGATGCGTGGTTGTCTAAAATTCTGGAAATTTATTTTCGGTGTTCATAGGTGGTTTGATATTGTTGATAAATGCGCCTGTATTCCTTATTATGATATTACATTATTTATAATTATATATTATACTTTTAACATGTTTTTTTACAAAGATTTAGTTTTACTGGATTTGATAGCTTTTAATTTCATGATTTAAAGTAGGTATAATTAATTATCAGAATACAGCATGTCACTGAAGATTACTTTAATTAGACTAAAACCATATAATTTAATAAGCCTTACTATGTTTATGATGCTTCTACGTTTTTTAAAGACAATATCGACCATACACATCTATCAAGTTTTTTTACGGTAATCATCTTATAGCCAAAACACAATCTGGAAAGTTCCAGGCGGTGTCAAATAAAATTTACCAAAGGGTAAAGAACTTTTTGAAGACCAAGCCAAGTAAGTCGCCATTATTTAATTTTCTTTCTGGGCAAAGCCTTTTGCTTTGAGCTGTTTACTGAATAGTAATGAAAGAAGAAAGTCTTCGCTATTTCTATGAAGTTTAATCAGGTTTTGTCTTAGCCTTTTCACCGCATGCAAGTTAAATGAAGAAAAAAGGATAAAAGTATTGAAAACTGAGTAACATAAAATCTTATCTATTCTACCCTTAAATTTACTAGCCGGCTAGTAAAGATTCAACCAAATGAGAATTAAATCATCACATTTCTAAGAATGCTCATCTATGGCTATTCACAACGAAGATATATTATTGTAACAAGGATAAAGATTTCTCATGGGACTATGTAGCGTATGGTCTGCCTTCCCCATTTGGGAATACAGGCGTGATAGTTTATGAAAACCGCATCACAATGGTGACCAAAACCCTGAGACATCATAAAAATGCGCTAGCTATGCTCAGTATGTCAAAATAAAATATCAAAGCAAACCAAACAATCCCAAAGCCAGAGTGATGGCTGCTGCCAGACTTGCAGCAAACCCATCCATCTACACTATCTCTTCAAAAAAAAGGTTGCAGAGCCATCCATAAATCACAGTCCCTTGGATGTATGGCAGCCATAACATTTTAATCTGTCACCCGAGAACTACTGCGCTACATTTTTTCCCATGAAATATTGACATGTTTTCGCCTGGCCCACCTTTTGTATGCCCGTGATTCCGGAAACATCGCGAATAATGGCACATGATTAATGGTTATTTTATCCACGACAGCTATGTGAGAAGCTGAGTCTGTTGATTAGAGTTAGCTCTAGTCACTAGCCTAGTTCGGATTAAGCTAGTATTTTAGACGAATTGCGAGTAATTTAGTAACTAAAAGTGTCTGAAAAACGAAAAATTATTGGAGCAATTTAGTCGAGTCCATCCATTTTATTGTTTTTTATAGAGCCAGTAGCGCCTTCCACTACGCGTCATTGCCCACTATCTTATCTGCTAAACAAGTCTGAACTTGTGGTTTTAGTCAAGTTCATTAGTTGCCTCAAAACACCCTTCACTTGTGTACTTGTCCATACAAGAAAGGTGTTATGTACCCATAACTCGAATAAAATACTAGCTTAGTCCTAAGCAGGCTTAGCACAGTGACTAGGGCTAAATAAAAAGCCTAATTTGGACTAGTTATGTGCACTTTACATTATTATACGTACATACATCAAGTGTGTATTCTCCAATAGGGTAGGTAGAGCTTAAGAAACGAAAAAACAAAACCATGTTTCGTAGCCACTTCTTTCTACAATTTTTAGGTTGCGTCAGTAAATTAAATACATTTTACCACGTAATACTTTTCGCACATCTATAGCAACCGATACGGTGATCGAATTCAATTCATCCGGCAAGCATCCTACCCTACATCTCCCCATCCTCGACTTATTATTATGTCATTCGCACATGTTGTTTATCATTTATTAAGAGCATATCGGCACGACGCTAACACCCTTACGGAACGTATCGCTTTATCAGAAACATTATCCTAAGAACTCATTTGCCGACATTTCCTGTCTTCTTCTCAAGTATCCAACAGCCGTTTTGATAAACAAATGTACATTGAGAATTTATTAGGAATGATAATCTCTAGTTAATTAATGTAAAAATGCTCCTAAAGCGACCTTACAGTATCTATAATATTGTTAAGTTGTCTTGCCAAAGTTGCTTAAAATAGAGAAAGTAGGAGCAAAATTTGAGCATTATAAGCATAATAAATAATTTACTATGCCGCATGTATTAATTTTTTCGAGATAAAAAATATCCTATATCTTAAGCCGGGTTTTCAACTTCCTACAGAACAAATTTAATCAAAATACACACACAAATACACACTCACAAGCTTATGGCTTAATAGTATAAGCGTGATAATAATTTCCCGTAGTCTTATTTTCTTACCTTAAAGATAAAGACAACGTCATGGGAATATTTTTTATGTATGACCGTTCAGGAAGCTCGGTGCTTTACAAATTTTTAACCAAATAAATTTTACTTATTTTTTTCAGCATTTCTTACCAGAGAAAAGTTTTTAAATGGAAACGCTATTCAGAAGAAGCGTCCGAGTGAGGCAATCGCACGCGACCACTGTCTACGCGAAGTAAAGGTTTCATTTGAAAGAGTGGCCATAAAATCTCGAGTCAGTTGCCACTCGCAACAATCCCAGCTTACGATTTCCATTTGCAATATATCGCAATAACCAGTTTAAATCGGTTTGACATGTTGGATTGACTTCATTCGCTGGCCACTACAAATAAAAATAAAACGAAGAATAAAACGGCTAAAGACAAAAAAGATCCAAGCTCGTTCGATTTCGCTGACTCCGCAAAGAAAACTCCCGCTCTTAAGATTTAAGGTTCAAACTTAGTTAGATTATAATGGCACCCACATCACATTTATTCCTCAAAGAGGCATTGATAAGCAAAGGAACTGGGTCGTCTAAGAAAGTGTCCTTTGCAATCTAATGAACGTACTTTTGTAAGAAAAGCCAAATGGGGGCACAAGTTATGTACAGATGGTTGATCTCAGATTAAAGTTGTCAAAGGCATGTTGCCTATCTCCTAATTAGATTTTGCATTTTTATACTCTCGCTTACGTGTCTTATTAAAACAAGATGTTCAAGGCTAAAGGAAGCCATAAAACAGTGAACGTTATGCGAGCAAAAAAGCAGATTCGCATGAAAGAATCTCGTAAAAGAAGCATTGAATTCACGTACTTTCAGCGGAAAATCGAGGGACATAATCATATCGACATGCAAATAGGCATATAGGCACGACACATACTTTATTGAGTTGCTAAAAAGTAGAATAAGACGAAAGGGAAAATCTTCTTACCTTTTATTTATTGCCCTGCAGGGATTTCGGGTAAGGATCGAATGACCTGAATCTCATTAAGGACGGCTCCGTTCGAAATAAAATGAAACTCAAGTAATTTAAAACACGTGTAGTATTTTCATCTCAAAATTCCATATGAAAACTGAAGCCAACACTTCTTTTGCCTCGGAAATTACGACGAGATTGTGTTGTATATTTAAAGTCCGGGGAAGAGGTTGGTTGAATTGCTATTTTATTTTAATAGCGTATTTATGGGTCGTAAAGAAGCCGTAAGCAGATAAAGGTAGAGTTTTATTGTGATGATGGCAAAAGCGATATTAATGTGATAATGTAGACGTTGTAAGAATTCTAGTATCGTTCTCGGGCTTTAAGTCTAGTAAGTACTTAATGAAATTCGTTCTTCAAAATTTACACTCAACTCGTCTGAATCTTACAGTTATTGTTACTCAGTTCTTTCCAGTAAAAGTGTGCTAAATTTAACATTTTTAGGTGTGAATTGAAACGATGTAGCTACCACGTTAGTTATGGTTGATTAGGACTTGTTCGCCCATAGGTTCGTAGTTGGATGGCATATCATTTTATTTTGTCTGTTGTAGTTTATAAATTATTTTTTGATTGGTCGAAGAACTTTAGATAAAACCTATGTATATCATGAAAAATCCGCCAGTATTCCCAAATTGTGCAGGCAGAGCTCAGGAAACGTTACATAAGCAATTCAATCAGCAGTTTTGTGTAGATTATATGTAGTTCACACTTCTAAACCACTTCTAGCATAACTCATGGTTTAAATGAGGATAAAAGAGGTACAAATATTATGGTGACAGGGTACTGGCCTGTCGCCTATAACATATCCTAATCCTCACCCATAATCCATTATCACCTCTTACGCAATCCACAGTAGAAACGGAAAGGTAAGTCTAACTAATCGGAGAAAAAATAATTACATAAATAATCGTTTTGGTGTAAACTGCAATATTTGTGGTTATTTTAGAACAGTTATTTTTGTAAAACGAAATTCAATAAACGCCGCATCGTACCTTGTTCAAGTTCCTGCAATCCGTATTTACGTAAATCGCTGAAAATCAATATTGACTCGGCAACTTGTTTCTTTGATCACGTTAAATTTCAAAACTCGTAAAGTTTTAGGATCTTAAGGTAACAGGCAGCAAACAACGGTTTGTATCTTTGTCATAGCAGCTATAGCTGGTTGTTAAAACAAGATTGTGTTTATTAAATATTTTCAAGCACAACACGGCTCTGAAACGATGAAGTTCTCGGTACTGCAACGGCTTTTAGATAAATACAAATATAAATGGGTCTGTCTGGAGCTATTTTACAACGATGAGCGCCGGTTTTCCGGTATTTAAAGGTATTTTAGAAATAGGAGTGCAATTTTAAATTAGTGCTCCGTACCCAAAGGGCAAAAATGGGGCCCTATTACCAAGATTTAATAGGCTGCATCTCACACACGATAGCTATACAGTTTTCTGTTTAAAATTTTCAGAAATTGTGCGTTTCTGTTGCCGCTGTTACAGGAACTACTAATAACAAAATGTTACTGTAAAACATTACAGTGCTACCAATTTTGAGAAGTTAATGTTGAAAACTTCTTAGCTACATGATTCTTATCGAAAAAAAAAATTTTCTAAACAAAATTAAAGGCATTGGCCAACTCTAAACGTCCATTTGGAAAAAATTGATACAAAAACATAGCTATCATCAGTAGCCTCACCACTAAGTAGATCACCTAGCAACCAATCAACAATCACCGCCTGCGCACGCTATTGGTCACTCTGCGTGCTATAAACGGCGAGACGACGGTGTCAGTAGAAGATATTGGCTTAGGGCTTCGTCTATTTTGACTTTTACATTGGTTTAGTACTAACGTACACACATTGCGCTTATATTCTCCAATGGAGCAGACAGAGCATAGACGTTTAGATTAGACATAATTATGGCTATACCACGTTTCACTTCTAGGTATAATAGTGATCGGTTGCTAACCTGTCGCTTAAACATACAACATTATCAAAAAGTCCAACAAATTACAGAAATCCACAAAAAAGAGTTTCGGAAAGAAAGAGTTTTGGCATCTAGTCAAACAAGCGAATCCATGGAGGCCCTGACGCGTAATATCTCCCTTTAGCCCTTAAAATCCTTACGCGTTCGAAGTCGGCCAAGGCCAATAAACTAAAATATTTGATCATTCTCAGCCACTCCGTGATCCAAGCCCCATTATTCATAACAGGCTCTCTGTAAGCGAGAAATTGCAATCGCCAGTGTCTGCGCCCGATCGATTCGGTTCGCATTGTTGGCTAAATTGGATCCGCACTTCTTTGCACTGCCTTTTGATCTACTCTGTGGTATGTTTATCTAAATGTGTATTTGTTTTTGTGTGCGCGGGGAGTTTGTTGAGTTAGGGGTTATCCTTGTTGACGTTTGAGCGTGAGCACCGAGTGAAAAGTAGCAGGTTGCGGTCGATTCAAACAATCGAACATAATATGTTTTAATCTGGAAAAAAAATCACTCACTCTTACTTGCTTGAAAATTATATTTATACTCGTGATATAAGTATGGATTTTAAATTCCAAGACTAGGTACCAAGACCATTTGGGACGCTTTTTTAATACCGTTTACTTAACCCCGAAAAACGGGTTAGCTTTCATTATTTTGAAGCGATAATATTTTTCACTGTTAAGTACATGTCCTTCTGAACTATAACATTATTATGTAAAAAAAGCTAATCACCTTCTCACACCTTCTTATCATTTCCCATGAGTTGGATAGACTTGTGCCAAATTATAAATTTGACAATAAAAAATAAGAAAATTATAATGTTTATAATTTTATTTGCATTACAATGTCACATAACGATACATAATCCAACAATACGTCTTAATACTGAAAATTAAGTTACTGCTACTTACGGTTCCAATTTGAAGTCTCCGGCGGACACCCCCGACATTATGCGTATCTTAAACAGTATTAAGGATTAATTTGTGAAATTCTGATTCATAGTTCGCACGTACCTTCACTAATCTTTCTAGGAAGAATCAAAGAGACAAAAGGAAAAATTACGAAAAGAGCGTTACATTTTTTTACTCAGTGCCGCATAGGCGCAGAATTTCAACACATATGGGATACGGGAAGTGATAGTTTTAAAACTCTGTGTGTAAGTGTGTAATACAAAACAGGCGGACTCATCGTAATCTATTTGACGATGGGACATAATGAAAAAACTTTCTCGATCTTTATTCTGACAAAGACATCCATCCATTTGGGGCTGAAACTTATCAGCTCACAGAGCAGGAAATAAAACTGTAAATGTCTATTTGATAGCACTCACTTTATTAGTTTTAGTAGGTACCGACTAAGCGAGACACTGGTTGGAAAGACTGAATACAAAAAAAAATTGCGGAGATATTTTTTCATGACGATTATTAAATTCACACAATTACCATCGCAGCACAGTCGTTACACAGATAAAAGTTTTGAATAAAGAATTCCTTCGGTCCGAACAATCATTGCCAGTGGCAAGAAAGTAGGCTTGAAGAGCAGAAAAACCGTATCGCGAAAATCCATTATTAAATTTGTTAGTGGAAAGACAAAGTTTATCCGAGGTATTGCCAGTATTTTCGTTCAGGCAAACAAATAAAAAGGCCGTAAAGATTCCTGCGGAAGCGCCGGGGAATATCCATTAAGCGGTTTGCTTATCTATTTACAAACCTGCCAGGGAAATTTCCAGACGCCGCGCAAGTTTCAAGATACCTGGATCCAACTTTGGGAATGTTGCGGATCCCAGCTTTCATTTGTTTTGCAGTAACATTACAAACTAATTTTAGCAGGAAAATTGCAGCTTACATTTGCCGTGATTCATAAGATACGCGTCCGTTTAGTAAAAACAAAAGACGCGGGAGAACATTTTGTAGTTGCGTCAGTGTTTCCTGTGTACTTTCTTGATACTTAATAAAATAAAACTTACAAAATATACATACAAAGGCGAACTTCAGGGATCTCTTAGGGGATCTCATACAGCCAACCTTTGAGATACATAGAGAAAACTTAATTATTGAGACCGACAAAAAGAGGGGCTACAATAAACATGGCAAAATATATTCATTAAAAAAATATATATTATAGTACCTAATGCTAATACTTATTGTAAAGAAAGTAATAATATTAAAAGAAAGATATTAATAAATATATGCCATCTAGGAGCTGGTGTTTGGCACATCTTCAGGGGTTCCCTGAACAAGTAAGAATGACTGTCGGACAAAAGCAGCAACCGGAAAGGACTTATAACAATTTAATAAAATTAGCAACAAAAAAACAACAACCATCTGAATAACTATCAAGAATACGCAATAGAAAATACGTTCACGCACGCAAGGTCAACAAGAGAAGCGGTGGAAAGAAATCGAACCTTGGGAATACTAAACACCCCTTTTACCTCTACCTGAATAACCAGACGCGGTCGTAACGAAGGTTTGCTGTCGAACCAGGCTTGTTTACTAATTTAGCCAAAACTTGATTTATTTAAGCGTTTATTCTGGTTTCCTGTGTAGGGTCGGGATAGAACAACACTTCTCCATTTCTTCCGTGGATGTCGTAAGAAGGGACTAACAAATTGGTTTAGGTATGCTATAGGCGACTGGCTAGCAACGTGTCACGATTTATTATACTACGTCTTCCACCTGTTTTCAAACCTAAAATTATGCTCAAAGTGGCTGCGAAGCGTGAAAAAGCCATTAATATGGTTTTGTCTATGTCACGTTTCGTGTGCTCCACCTACCTCATTTGGGAACATTATGCTTGCTTATATGTATGTATTCTGGTTAATCCGTACTAATATATAAATGTGAAAGTGTGTTTGTTTGTTTGTTTGTTTGTCCGTCTTTCACGGCTAAACGGAGCGATGGATTGACGTGATTTTTTAGGTAGAGATAGTTTAGGGCACGGAGAGTGACATAGGCTACTTTTTATCCCGGAAAAAATTGATGTTCCCGAGGGAAAACAAAAATATAGCTTGCTTGATAGATCGATATCGATCGATGGTAGATCGATATCAATCGATAACCGATCGATAGATGATAGATCGATGGCGCCGTGTGTCGTTTGAAACGAGAAGTTTTCTTATAGTTGTGCTTTATACCGCAATATAACCGAGTTCCACGCGGGCGGAGCCGCGGGCGGAAAGCTAGTTAAAAATATTTACAGACAAAATAAGGACAGATTTATTCAAGAATTCATTACATCAAGCATGTGTTGATAGTTTTTGACTGGCAAATACATATTCAAGCCGCTACAATCTTCATTGGAAGCCAAAATTTGAGTAGTGAAGTGAGACTAAAAAATGTTAAAAAACCACCATGACACAAACACAATAAATACTGGACACATTGTTTCGCCCTCTCTGAAGCATCAGCCGAAGAAATAAAATAATGTTTCTGGCTAACTGTCGAAGAATCAACATTGATGATGCCTCAAAAATAGGCGTAACACGAGTCTAACATTTCATTATAGCTAGTTGGACAATTTTGCGAACGAGCAAAGGATTTTTAAACATATATTATTTTAAAAACAGATTAGCTTTCGACAGATTTTTGATTGCTTTAGCTAATTATGTTTGTATTACTTTTTAGATATAAAGCTTTAGGGCATTTTGATCTATTATAAAATAATAAAAGTCAGATATCGATAAATTAGTAGCTAGGAAAGATTCGTAATATTTCGCTTTAAATTCTTAAACAATCCGTCCCCATTTCCCTACTAGTGTATAATTGTCTGTGTATGTATTGTGATATCTTGATCCGAGGATCCAAGGTTCTTGATACTGGAGGAGCAATAATTAAACACGTCCATCCGTTACACTGTTTATCCGGGAACAAGGAAGCTACCCTATACAAAACCTAGTGCTGTTCTAATCTACCCACATAAATATTGGGTATTCATATTGATCGTCAAAGATGCAAATACAGAGGTGATCAGATACTGTCAGCACCCAACAAGTTAATTATCTCGGTCTATTAATCATTCATGCATGATCTTCATATTCACATGAGCTTCAATGATTTATGCAGCCGCCAATTAGACTGCTTACTCGCGTCAAACGATCATATAAATGAATTCACTGTTTATACCGGAAATTAACTAGAAATTAGCTGTGCAATGTTCATAGCTTTAGCAAAGCTGCCTCCTAATTCACTAACAACACACACATGTTAGTTACATCCTTGTCATAATTTGCTTTGTTTTGTTTTTGTCCTGTCTTTCTTTAGTATTTAAGCGTCTTGGTTAATAGTTATAATAAATAAATAATAAATATCACTGGACAATTCTTACACCAATCCCCTAGTCCCAAAGTAGGCAATTTAATGCCTGTGTTATGGGTACTAGACAACGGATAAACTTACTTACATATATATAGATAAATATCCAAGACTCGAAAGCAAACATTCGTATTCATCATACAAACATGTGCCTCGACCGGGGATCGAACCCGGGACCTTAAGCTTCACAGTCAGGTTCTCTAACCGCTGGGCTATCCGGCCGTATAATAATTGATCTGGCACTTGCGATACAGACCTTATATCTAGTGCAAGGGCTGCAGTTTACTTTATGTTTATTTTGCTGTATCTTTGCGAATTATGTAACTTAACTAAACAATAATTACGTTCACAAAATGTCACTTACAAAAATAATTAAAAAATAATAATGCTATATAGCAATACTTCTCTATAATATAATTAGAATAGATAAATACAGAGAAAAAAGTCCGCGTAACCTGACACAAAACAAAAGATCTACGACACGAAATTTGCCTTTTCCCGCTGTGTAAAACAGAGCTGCATTTGTTTTCGCGTATAAAAGTGAAACGTGTTCTACCTTGCAATTTTTATCGACAAAAATAAAACCGAAGCCGTAATATTCCGACACCGGTGTCTTACTATGACGGCGATGTGCACCAAAAGATCGCGATATTTCACCGCTCTGATTTGCCACCATCAAATTTTCACTCCGCTCATAAAGTGTTCCCAAAAACATATTCACGCTGCCAACATTCAACAAAATGGATCACATTCCTCAATACGCTCAACCAAGTTACCCGTGCGGTGGGGAAAGTAAATTAAGTCGTTGTTGCTAACCCGTAAGACTTGTATTGGTTTGGTTGTACTGCATTTTTGGGATAGATTTCGAATTTACCCGCTGTGAAAGTTTTTCTCCCGCCCTCGGCATTAAGTTATTCCACCGTTGGAATAGATTGCTCGCGTGATATTTATTGGGCACCGTGGCCGCAATATCCTTGTGGACACAAGGGCTTTCCGGATCCTACGGGACTATTCATGAGGCATTAGTATGGGAAATTTAATCAAGGCGGTGAGTGAAAGGTTTCACAGGTGCAGGTAAAGGCGTGTGAAATTAGACTGTGGCGGCTAGGAAATAAGGGTTTGGTGTTCACCTTTGACAGTTCTGGAAGTTTTACATTTTAGACTCTGGTATATATTTGGCGATAGACTAGCAACCTGTCATTATTATACCTGCCAACTTTAAACCTAAAAATACACTAGAAATCGTTTCGGGTGCTCTGCCTATCCCATTTATAAATAACATGTATGTAGAAATCAGAAAATTGATAAGATGAAAAATAGGTTAATTTGTTATCCCGTTTCGCCTTTCAAGCGGTGATATTATAATGGGCATTCACGGTCTACATGTTATACTGAAGAGCAGAACATTATTACATTTATCATGCTTTATGTAACTTTTAAAGTAAATTGCCCGAGAAACGAAATGTTGTCAACTTAACGAGCTATGCAAGGTCAAGCATCCCCAAGAGCTATATTAAACTGGAGTTACATGTAAAATTACACGTTTAAAGCTTAGAAAATGGTGGACATAGAAACTTGAGTATAACACAAAAAACTGCCACTTTGCCTTTTTTGATAGGAAAAAAAAGACCCGAAAATTACTTACAAAATTTGAAATCTTCTCATGCGTTACTTGAGTAAAAACTGCACAAAAGTTAGACAAAAATATACTAAAAAGTTATGACAACAATTTTGGGAATATTCTAATTTATTTTCACAATACATTTATTTTTGTATAAAATTCTTCTCTAAAGCCTCTCTTCTCAAAACATAGTATACAAAAGAACAATAATAAAAATAAAATACATTAATTCACAGAGATCGTACCTCATTAAGTCATTAACTTTTCTTCCCCGTCGAAGTCTGACACTCGCCCCATGAGCACCCCAACCATAAAAACGCCCTCATAAAATGAGTGTGAAATGTACTCGTAATTCCTTAGTAACCTAGTTAACTTTCAGTGAGTTACTCTCTCAAAGTTCCGCTAGGCGACGAGTTACTGTTATACTGTAATTACTGAGACATCACTTGAAATTACACTCAAGATTATTAACCGAATTTTAGCTCCCGTAGGTAAAAAATAATGG
The DNA here is from genome assembly GCA_005406045.1 of Adoxophyes honmai. Taxonomy (NCBI): domain Eukaryota; kingdom Metazoa; phylum Arthropoda; class Insecta; order Lepidoptera; family Tortricidae; genus Adoxophyes; species Adoxophyes honmai. The sequence goes on from BHDV01012456.1 coordinate 31,188, forward strand.
CTGAAACTGAACCAAGCCACATAGATTATTTATTGGATCGGGCTGTCCTTTATTAGGATTTTTATCTAAAGAAAAACAGGAATCTTAAATAAATAATTTCGTTGTCCGTCTGTTTGACTTTCTGTCGGTCAAGATCATTTCTTTTAGAGACGCTTGATACCAAATTTTTGCGATCTACGATGATCTACAGTTTATTATGTAAGAGATAGGTCCTTTCTCTATTAATACTATGTTTATTATAAGATTAGAAATTCAACGGCTAAAATTTAAAATTTTCTCTGGAATCCAAAGGTTAAACTAAAAAATATTAGTGCAATAACACTTATTAGGTACTATTTTGTTATAATATTATAATGTCTTCAATACATACGGTATCATCATTTGCGATATTTTGGGTTTCCTTGAGTGTAAGGGTTTGACCGTTTAAATTAAAATCTTAAAATAAAAGGAGTATACCTAGTCAATCACTGTTGTTGGTGACTTTTACATTACAAGAAGAACAACAGGTCACAACCGTAGCTCTTTCAGCGTATCAAGAGCATGTTACGTTAACTCCACATGAAATCTCGTTTACAATTCTGCCATCGCAAAACCTTCCACGCCATTTACCGCATCAATTCTACTGACTCCACCACGGATGCTTGACAGCAGAATAGGAACTTAAAATGTTTAAGGTTATGGCCCTGCGCAGACGACAGACTATCCGCGATGGACTTTTTAGTCTGTGAAAATAAAACCTATGGAATTATTTGTAGTAGACGCGCTAAAAGTCCGGCGCACAATGCATACAATCCACCCAGACTTTTTATGCGCCGCAGATTCGATCGCACAAAAAGTCTGTCGTCTGCGCTGCACCTAAACATTTTGGAAAAAAATAGCTGGCAGTTATCGAACGGTGTAGCAGACAAAGTATGTACCAAAATCGAGCTTTTCGCAGAAGATTTTTTGCGAATGTAGGTTGTATGAAACACACTGACTCTTGGAGTTTCTAATTCTTCAGGCAGGTTTTTTTTTCTTTCACAGGAAAAGGGCTCAGTCAAAAGAAAAATAATGTAAACGAGAGCATATTTAACAAGGTTTCCGTGACATGCTTTATATTGTTTGTGTCTATGGTGGCGACGATTACTCATAGGAAATGCCCCACATGCGACAAAAATATGTAATAACATTTAGATCCAATTGTAGGTTCCTGATTATTTTGGTAATATTGCAATTGCTTAAAAATCATTTTAATGTCAACCTCATTTTAATAGCAACCTGTCACTGCAATATCACGTTTAACCATCAAGAAAATATCCTGAAATTGCTAGACGTGGCACTGAATTTTTGAATTCATGTGCTCTGCCTACCCCTCTTGGGATTACAGGCGTGAGAATATGTATGTATGTAATTTTAATGTAAAATTAAAAGTAGAAAGGTATTACAAAATATTTCAAGACAATTAAAGCATCTTTTAAAAATAATCATTCGAACAACGATCGAGTCGGCAAAGTAAACGTTCTGTGAACCATAAGTTATGCAAATTCCGTTTCGGTTATGCAACAAAATGGTCACGCGGCTTGTCTCTCCATACTGCGTTCTCGCACTGTGGCCGGAGTGAGGAATCAGCAGAAGATTGATTAGTCAGGTGTAGTGGAGGATTAATGGCGCGCCGAGTGCCGTCGGATTGAGATATGTGCCACTTTACGCCGTCGCGATAACGCTAGTATGGAATCAAAACAAAATTACGTATTTCATCTGATTAATACTAGTATGAACTGGTTATATACTTGCACCTAACATCTAGGGCACTACTTTTAGTTTCTGTTAATAGAGCCGCTACCTCATTCAGTCATAAAGAACGGCCCTTAGTGCCACTTATCGTCAAGTAGTGAACTTCTACCACATACACCATCAACTGTCAAGAGCTACAGTTACTTACATCAGTTGTACAAAATACAACTTCCAACTTTCTCTCTGTGGTCTTCGGTTCGGAGGGGTAAGGTCTGGCAGGAGAGAGATCCATCTATTAGATTATTTCTCACACACGCATCCCGCATGTATTCCCAAATGGAATAGACAGAGCATATATGAAGCGCTACCCAAACAATACTATTGACTATTTTGTCATGAAGCGTTTCTTTTGCTCTAATTACCCCATTTGGAAATATAGGGGTCCGTGGTGAGGTGGTGTAGACGACGCTTCGTTGTCACCGACACTACTGAGCGTGTAGTGTAGTGAAAACGAAGGTGAATTCGATAACGAATTCGTTTGCGAGTTATCGCTAATTGTATGGAAACCGTGACAGCGCCGCCAGCGGAACGTTTGCACAACTGCCTTAGTCCATACAATTCCGTGATAACTCGCAAACGAAATCGTTATCGAATTCACCATCGTTTTCATTACACTAGACTCTCTGATCCGACATGAGGTCGTCTGCAAATCTGCAATTCGACTTCGTATCGCTAAACTCGTGTCGTCTACGAACGTTGAATTTTGCTTCATGGAATTTTGATGCACGGATACCATTAGTGTCGTCGACAACACGTAGCCTGCCGCTACAGGCATTTGAGATTGAAATTTCCCCTTTAGTCAAACAAATAGGTATGTGTATGTATACTAGGTATAAACAATATATCATTCTAATTAGTCCGAAAGTCAGATTATGAAAAAAATTAGACACGTGTGTTTTGGTTTAAAAAACAATTAAACATCGACAAATGTATAAGGCTCAATTCACACTGGAAGAGCGGCGAAGCGCGGCGTAGCGGAGCGCAGTTTCAGTGTCATGTCAATGTCATGTCAGTGTCAATGAATTTTAACTTTATTTTCATTACAATAAGACTTATTATCGTATGAGAAACTCTAACGATGCGCGCGGATGCCCGCGGATCCGCGGGAATTCCAGCGCATTCCATAAACAAAGCCATGCGACTGTGCAAGCTGTCGCGGGAATGCCTGAGGATGCTCGAGTAGTCGCGACGGCCGCTGTCAATATGTCAATATGTAAATTCCAGCGACTTCCTACGCATTCCAGCGCCTTCTCGAGCAGTCGCAGGAATCCTCGCGCATTCTCCACGGAGCGGGTCGCTGCGCTTCGCCGCCTTTCGCCGCTCTTCTGGTGTGAATTGAGCCTAAAGGTATAGATAGATCATCAAAACTTTCCGAGTGGGGGCTTGTGACGTCACGCCGTGGTAAAAGTTGTACCACATAGGGACGTCAAACTATTGCATCCTTGTCATTTCTTGTTTGTCAAATAAAAGAAAAAATACGTGTACAATTTTTTTTCTACCTGAAGGAATAAACATATATTTTTAGGCGACTAAGCAATTCCCCTAACTCCTGAGATTTGATCAATGCTGAATCATACCAAATAAAGGCGTAAACTAACGTTATGGTGTGATAGGAATCTGCTGATCAGACTTCTTATTTATGTTAATGCAGCTAGGAAGTTTGTCGTCCCCGTTGCGACCTCTGATGGCATCAGATGCGGAAACTGTTGACCTAAATTACCAGATTTATTATTCTTCTATTTATCTTTCATCATAGAAAGCCATACATATATTCGGGAATTATTAGATGAAGATAGTTTAACGTAGGTCCTGTAACAAGGAGTATTAAAAATTGTAGGTACGGTCGGGGAAATTGGATGTTTAGCAGGTTGATATTATTATAATTCTGATACTGGCTATGTTACTGTTTCTAGCTTGTCGTTATGATACGATCTAATTATGAAGATGGTCGAACAACTTTTCATTTTTCAATTATTGTTTATTGTACACTTATTTTTTTTTTTTTAAACAAAAGTTACAAGGATCATCCTTTTCTTCCAAGGGTTCTTAGAAATAGCGAGTGACGTCACCCGGCCCATATTTGGAAGTTCGGTATTAGATTTTTTGAAAAACTAAAAAGTACGTAACTGACTTGAATGATAATGACATTATTTCTCACTGTGTGCATGCGTGTGTGATCGTAATATACTAAAATTTGAACAACATCTCTCCATTTCTTCCATGTATGTCCTGAGAGGCGGCTTAGGAAATAGATTAAGGTACGGTTTAATCGATGGGCTAGCATCTTGTGATCCTGTCATTTTTCCACTTTCATTTCCAATCTAAAATTATGTTAGAAGTATAAAATTACAAGTATGTAGGTACGTTTCATTACCAAAATAACATTATATCCAGCATTAACGTTGTACAGCTGCTAATTTCCATATCAAAAACTGTACGGCCCACGTTTAATAGGTCCTATAAATAAAGCGCTGGTTTTCCATACATACATACACATTACACACATTATAATAGGCGAACGTCTGCAGCCAAGATAGGCTACATAAGCCATCTCAGGGCGCACGAGGTCGTCAAAGTGGTCGCCATGGCCGAAACCGGTCGGATCATTCATACAAATTTAATACGCCTGTGTTCCCGAATGAGGTAGACAGACCACACGAAACGTGACATAGACAAAACCGTTATTATGACTATATATCACGCTTTGGATCCACTTCTAGGATAGTTCTTGCAAAGATGGAAGAGGTAGAATAGTGACAGGTTGCTAGCCTGTCGCCTAAAGCATACCTAAACCTTCTTAGTCGCCTTTTACGATACCGACGGAAGAGATGGCGAGGTTTTATTCTATCCCGACACCACAAGTTACAAGTATGTACTTTTCATTACCAACATAACATAACATGTACGTATGTACAGCTGCTAATTTCCATATCAAAAACTCTACGGCCCACGTTTAATAGGTCCTGTAAATAAGGCGCTCGTTTGCCGTCGTCATAAATCATCTCAAGAGAATTTATTGTACATCTGAAGCTTAATTAAAGACAAACATAAACTTAGGTCTACAGATAACTCTGGTTTGAATTATACACCCATGCCCGTCTTCAGTTAAATGGAAATAATTGCTCAAAAAGATTTATTTTTGTGCCTAAAAATCGCGCGCTAACTAGAGTTTTTCGCACTAATGCTTTTTGCTTTTTATGTTTTTTTAATTTCAATCGGTAACACATTCTGCAAACCAAAAATACTATGTACCATGACGAACGGGGATTGTTGAGCCACTTACATATGTTTGTAACTTGGTCGTGTAATACTAATCCAATAGCTGACATCTAGTCCGTCACATCGGTCATTGAATATGCGTCTTAATTGCGAACAGTGGCAAGTGGCTCAACAATCCCTTTTCGTGACTGTACATACGTTTGCGTCAGTCAAATTCCCACAACAGGACCGAACCGACCGGACATAAGGTACAAGTACCAATGCTCGACGCCTCAACGCCTAGTAGATGACACCCATCTGTCACCTGTCTTACTATGACATAAGGTTGCAAGTGCTAAGTATTGGGTCAGTGTCGAGCACAGGGACGTTTACCTTATGTACCGAATTCGTATCTAAGTATTAGGTGCCTAACATTTTTCCAGTATTTTCTGTTACCTAACAATCTACCGAAACAATAATACATTGTCTTATAATGTTTTCACAATGTAGGTATTAAATAGAACTACGAGTTCACTAGAAATTTAATAGAGAGAATGAGGAAAATTATTCCACCTGACGTGTCTGAAAATGCACTTCCTTCATTATGAGACTTAATTTTGCACAAAGCAAATGCTAACAAAATGAAATTTCACATCGTCTGTTTTGTAGATACTAGTTTCGCTTGCATCTCCTACAAACTACACATTATATTATTATGAAGTTGTACAAGTAAAACAGTTTATAACTCCTTTATACCGGGTGTCCCTAACTTAGGCTGCCTGTCCACTAGAGCGGAGCGGTGAGCGAGATAAAAATCCAACAATAGAATTGCATCCACTGAAGAGAAGCGGAGACTTTATGCGATTCTGTTGGTAGATTATTATCTCGCTCGCCGCTTCGCTGCCTCGCTCTGCTCCAGTGGACAGGCGGACTTATGGGACATGTATTGTATTGCATGACTCTTTATTCCACATAAAACAATTACAGAAAAACAGGATACAGGACACCTTCATGTACAAAGGCGAACTTACCTCCGAGGGGATCTCTGCCAGTTAACCTTCGGGCGATTGACAGGATGAATGGAAACGAGTACAAAAAAGAAAAGTTATGGAGATAAAACCTAAAACTTTAACTAAACAAACATATATAAGCAAATATATCCTAATACATCTGAACATTATATTCTAACACACACAAATAATTACCACTAACGCCACCTATCGTTAAGTAGTAGAACTTCTTGTATAAATGTCATCTCCATCATCAATGTTATGGTGTATGATTTAGAACAACACAGCTTTATTTCCTCTTTGGATGAGGTTGGCAACTAAAGAATTGGGTTTAAACCACGTAACCTCGGCCACATGTTAAGGCAGAGTAACTAACACTTGAAACTTAAGGAGCAAGGAACAACGAAACCTCGATTCACTCTCGCAGTGCATCCGTAGTTTGTCTTGTCAGTTCGGATGGTTAGTTCAGAACTTAGATGTGTACGTTGAATGTTCTACACTTAGTGGGTTTTATAAGTTTCTCACTTGGTCGGTAAAGGTTTTGAGCAATGCAATGCTTAAGTTAGACTTATTACAAAATAATTCTGTGTTTTTTAAGCTCAGGCTACCTAATGTGCAAGTTAAATGATACGTTGAGTATAAATATCTAGCATATATTTTATATTTTAAGGTAAGAGGTACATTAGTGACGGGTTGATAGCCTGTAGCCTAAAATATACATACATACATACATATTCTCACGCTCATATTCCCATGAGGAGTATGCAGAGCACATGAATTCAAAAATCCAGTGCCACGTTTAGCAAATTCAGGGTAACCAGATAGTTAAACGTGATATTGCGGTGACAGGTTGCTAGCCTATCGCCCACAATACACTAACCCTTTCCCAGAGTCGACTCTTACGACACCCACGGGAAGAAAGGGGGAGGTGCAATTCTAACCCGGCACCACACCTGAACCTATTTCCTTAGTCGCCTCTTACGACATCTACCGAAGAAGTAGAGAAGTTTTACTCTAAATCAGATGCTGGTCTTTATCTGTCGCATAAAAACGTTTGTAGTAAGCCCTAGTCTAAAACATTGTGTAACATTATAGAGAGAGCATCGCATAAAGCGTGTCACACACTAAGCAGATACGGTATGATATCTGTTACTGAACAGATATCTGTCAATATCGCTCCCTATATAATTCTATGAGCTAACACACACAGCGTTTACCGTCAAGTATCTGTTGGCACCGACATAATAGAAAAATGGCATTTATAAGTACGCAGATAAAATATTATCGTACTATCGAACCAACTGATTTCTGACCCACCGCAGAACGTTGTTACAGTAAACGTCATAAACATTTCCTTTGTCAATCAATACAATGTCACTATGACGTTCACTGTGAATAGGTTCTATGGTGGGTCAGTAATCAATTGGTTCGATGGTACATACGTAGTCTGTGACGGGCTTTAAACGCGATGGAAACCGACTTTTTGGGATCACTTCATCAAATTCGTGGCACCTAATAGTTTTTAACTAGTTTTCAGTTCAAAGCTCTGCCGTTATAAAGTTAAAACGCAAAATCAATTTAAGTCTTTCATTCGATTCCGACGTGAGCCGACGGCTCTGCGGTTTTAAAATGCTTTTTGCTAAATGGAACCTTTGAAAAATTACTCTTCACTATTCACAAAGGTCGATTTCATTTAAAAGACGAGTTAGTTTATTAAAATTAAAGATTTTGCTATAAAATCACTACATATTATAAAAAAAAGTCGCGGTCGTTGTCTGTCCATCTGTATGTTTGCTTCAATCTTTAAAACTACGCAACGGATTTTAATGCGGTTTCTTTTAATAGATAAAGTGATTCTAGAGGAAGGTTTATATGTATAATAAGTACAAGCATAATATTGTAGAGGAACACCGATTAATTTACGTATTTCTCGTATGAGGTAGGTATTTTTAATATCGTCACTGCATCCGCGCGAAGCCGGGGCGGGTCGCTAGTAGACTAATAAGATCAAAAAGTTTTAAAGAATCTACGAAAGACACGATTTGGCGAAAACAATGTATGGAAATGCAAGTCAAAACATATTTCTGATTTTAATTTAATTTATCTAGATTAACTCTGAAACAATTAACACTCCATCCGTGCTTAGTTCTATTTTCTTGATTATTTGTGAAAATGCAAATTAATTAAATAGTATCTAACTAGATCATGAATATCATGATACACTTTTTAATGCTCCAGACAAAACCAACAGAGTTATAATTATACATATTTTTGTTGAAAAATTATCGGATAACTCACGTTTAATAAATCGAGTTTAGCTCGACATGTTTCGGGCTAATTCGTAACCCTTCATCTAGGAGCCGCGGCAGCTGCTGCTGCCAAACGCGAATTGCGCGCCTCGGCTCTCTTCGAGCGCGAACATCAACAGCAATAACGCTGTCGTTAACCGAATCCAGTACCAAGCCCCGAACTCGGCCTCTCAAAATTGAGCCGAAACTAAAGTAATTTTCTATTTTTCCACCCTTTGAAGTTATAATTAAATTATACACTCCAGTTGAAATAGATTAATTGGAGATTATGAAATATTACCCTGTTGAGTTTGGTTTGGTTCCCTGTTAAATAGTTGGGCCCGAGGGATGGCCTCGATTATGGGGTTGAAACGGACCGTAACTTCATAGGGACTTATTATGATACAAACTTAATGCCTGCTGAATTGAGTGATTAGTTTAGTTTTAGAACGGGAACTTGTAGATGTCACTTGATATCTGCTTAATCGTATGTTCTTGTTTGATTTCTGAATCGTAGGAGTAGTAGAGAACTAGTATTTTATACTATGTAGTTAAAATTTTAAACCTTTAAAATTTACGTATCGTATAAACATTTTAATCTTAAATGGTTTGTCACTTATTTAGCATCCCGAAATAACATTTTGTACGTGTTTAAAGATACTTATAAACTAACAATGAAAACAAAATAAACTTCTGTGGCATTTTATTTACTTCAATAAAATGATACATGCTACGGGTTTGTGACAGTTAAAACTTGCAAAATTAAATCATAATCGTATGCAATGTTGAGTTTCTCATGGCTTAAGTTTCATAAGCACGTAGGGTGACCGCACCAGTAATGGACATAGAACCAGTAATGGACAATGACTCTTATTTACTACCCACTAAGAAAAAGTCATTTGTGTTACAACAATCAATTCACAACTCTATGGTCTTTAAATTACGAATGAAGTGTCCATCACTGGTGCTTGTCAGCTTAAACCGTCCATAACTGGTGCCGTCACCCTAAGAAACATTGCTAATTTTCATTGGAAAGGTACATTAATGCCAACTTTTAGAGTACCTTTGATATTAAATTACTTGATACCTCCGAAGAAGTAAGTAGGTACACCTACCTTCTAATGCTTGTATTACTTAATATTAAAAAAAAATGTATTAATATATTTAAGCATTTTTAGGCGAATTACTTAGCCCCGACTGGCCTTTTAATACTTTAAAAAGTGTAAAAATCTGCGATGGAAATTTGAACAGATACTTATTACATGTGGGCATGATGTGCGCACAATTATTGGTTCACTGCAGAAATAGTTCCTCTTGTAGCTGAAACTTATTGCACCTACACTTGTCTCTTTTTGATCAATTTAACAATTACCTCACCTAATTATATTATACCAAAAAACCAGCCAAGCCGTATCGAAAACAAATTAATAGTAGATTGTTCATCAAGGGACTAAAACAAGCCATAATGTCACGAGATATTTAGACACCCGAGCATAGCGAGGGTGGCTATAGTTCGAGTGTCATTATGGTTGTTTAGTCTCGCGTTAAACACTCTACTTTTCACTTTGAATGCGAGGAAAAAAACGACGTTCTTTCTGTTATATATAAAATTACAATACTGATTACAACAAAGCTTTCCATGTACAAATAATGTTTTAATCTAACCTAATAATTTTTAAAAAAAAAATCGCGGTTTTTCTTTTCTTTTACTTTTTTTTGTAAAGTGACGCTTTGAATTCTTGCATATTTAGCCAACAGATTTTAACTTTAAACTATTTTGAAGCTTATTATTATTACACTATGCATAATAAAATGTGTTTATAATTATTATAATGAAATAAATTATTATTCGTAATCAATAATCGTGTTTTGCGAAATTAAATCACTTTTAAAAGTTTTTTTGGCAGAGTAACAATTACCGCCATTTTTAAAGACGTAGAAATAGCCTCATTGACATTTTGAGGTTATTTTTACGTCTATAAAAATGGCGATAATCCTACGTTCACAAACACGGTGACTGGCTGTTTAAGAGGTTTCTAAGGCCAATTAAAAAAATATTACTTTAGCCCCTAGAGCTTAAAAAGGAGTTTTAGGCCCGCTATATAGGGACTAAAGAATCACTTTAAGAGCATGAGAAGTGAAAAATACTTTATCACTCGATTTCGCATTTCCCGCTCCAATAGAACGTATAAAGCAATTATTCATCCTTACTAGAGAAAAACGGCTACCGGCAGACACTACACCCTTCCATTTTCACAAAATCAAACCTTAAGTCCTGGGAAATAAGAAAAAGGTAAGTGCATTAGCGTTAAAACTACGGGGACTAGGTGAGAGTTCCTGCCGTCTGGTATGCGTGAAGGAATTTCTATAAGCGCGGGTCACGCGCCGATGCAAAAATTGACGTTCTTCGCATTCCTGATACCCTGGTAGCTCAGAGATTAGGAAATATAACAATCATCTGTTAACTACTTGATTTTGTCCGGTTGTTTTGTACCTGTAATGTAATACTGTATCCTTTTTGATGTTGGGTTAGAATAACATCTCTCCCACTTCTTCCGTGGATGTCGTAAAACGCGACTAAGGATTTAGGTTGAGGTCGTTTTTAAACTTAAAATTATGCTCAACTCTGTTTATTTTAGGACTATAAATTAAACTGACATTTTTTTATTTTTCTCTGGAATCCAAAGGCGCTTTCAATACAAACGGTATCAATATCTGTGGCAATGCCTTGATATTACTCAAAAATGTGCGAGGTTTTGGCAGTTAAAATTCCAATTTTAAAATAATAAATTAATTAATTCAATAAATGGTTTTGTTTATGTCATGTTTTGTATGATGCTTTGTCTACCCCTTTTGGGAACACAGGCGTGATCGTATGTATGTATGTCGTGCTATACCATGGTAACAGTATTGAGATTATAGATGGACTCGGAATCCTTTGACGTAGGTATTTGGATCATTTGATACTGGCTTCCACGTTCATCCAGGGCTAAGAAAGAAGAACATTAAAAATGCCAATATCCAAACTATACTACGCAACAACTATGCAACTCAAAGTGACATACCTCTGTGAAGTGTTGTGGAGTATAATTCTTGTTTACCTACAATAATAAAAACATCCATACATACATCACTGAAATGACATTATGAAAAATTTATGCAATTGTCCAATTGAAATAGTCCACGTGCTCATAAAGGTATGCATTCATTTTTATTACACATTCTCCATCATAAAAATAACCTTTTTTCTTCTCAAATTCAGCACTAAGATAAATATCTTTTATTAAGATCATCCGTAAAGTTATAGAGAAAGTACCACTGTGAGACTTTGCGATTGAATAACGTGAATGTGACCTTTGCACTTGAGGTTACGGTCGTTATTCGTGTGTTATTTGCTTCGTAATCAGGGTAGGAATACTAACAACCGAGATTTCGCAGTAAAGAAGAGTTTTCTTGACACCCCGAGATGATTGGATGGTGTTAAGCGGCAGTGACAAGTTGCTGAAAGCGTAGAAAGATTCCTTAATACTCTGGAGTACCCTATTACCTGTTATAAAGTTCTTTCTTTTGCGTATTTACAAGGTTACATTGATCATCACAATTTTATTCTTATCACATTTTTTTAACCCGAAAAATGGCTATGGAACGTGAAATAATCATGGGTTTGTGTGTAATAATGATAATTATGGTTGTGTTTATTTAATTTGGGGAAAAAGGCGTGATGTATGTTTGTATGTACGTACTGAAGAATATTTCTTTTTGTACATTTTTGTTGCTGACAATTTTTTAATGATTTCCTTAACCTTTGTTGAAATATAGAATCAACTCTATGTTCTCATCTAATTTTACCTTTCGAAGCCTCTTGGCATACTAAGTTTGAAACAGGATGAAAGAGATCTAATAATGGGAGGCTGCTAGCCTACGCGTAAAGCATACCGAAATCGATTACTTCATCACCTCTCACGATATCCACGAGAGAGAGGAATAACACCCACGTAGAGACACATTTAGTTACGGTCAGATTTACTCATACGCTACAACAAATAGCTACCTAGATTATTCCCGTCCAGATTATAATATTAGGATCCTTTCTCACACATCCTATTTCCGTAACAGTATCTCTACCTACTCAAAAATCCCCCAACAAATACCCAAGAAGCGTAATCCCTCACGTTTATATACTAGCCTTTACCAGAGAACAAATATACTATTCACTTAAAAAGTTTCGCCGCAAAATCTACGCGACGAAAATAATGTCGGAGTTCATGAACTTTATCTTTTACACTGAGGAGAGTTGCCAGGTGAAACCGAGGACTTAAAGCCGCGTTCTACTAGAAGATAATCTGACCCGATATTTTAATGATAAAGGGGGATTGTTGTCTTTCTACTAGACAACGAGACTGATAGAGTAGAAAGATAAGTCAGGTCTCGGAGGAAACTACCTCAAGTTCTTTAGTTAGTTCATTGTATTTAACGAACTCATTACTCTATTTTCAGAAAGAAACCAAACTGTATTTAAAGATTTTATACAACTCGCGTTTGTCTCACCTGGTACTTGATTACTCGAACTACCCAAAATAAAAATAAAAAGAAACGTTGTGCTAAAAACATACTATACAGGGTGACACAGAAGACGTAATACAAAACCATTTATTTATAGAAGTTACCTTAATACTTAAAGATCCCACCATGTCCCGTATTGTTTAACTAATTGGAAGTATCGTTTTTCATTTTTTTAATTAGTCCTGTTATTTTCTGCTCCTCATGGTTACCCTAACACAACTTGTTAAGTGTAAAAAGTTTGAAATCAGTTTCATAGTAAATACTCTTTTATCTTTGCCGGTAATTGATGAATAAAACACATTCTGACACGGTGACGTTACTTGTCATAACAAACATCTCGAATTGATTTCTAGTTTTTATGAGTTTCTCTCCCAAAAATGTATCGAATTGAATAAGTTCAAGTTTAGTGTTATGTTACGATGTCTTTTGCCTATCCGTACACCCATATTAAGCTGTTGGACATGGTGGCACTTTATTTTAGGTCATCGATCACGGTGCAAACACAAACCCTGTTTCGCCTAAGATACCCCGAGTCTCCAACTCCAACCCGGCTGTTATAAACTCTACAGTCCAAAATTTGAGGAGTTTTGGTCAATTTAGAGTTCCAGTACATACTCAAAGTAGAGAAAACTACGATATTCAGACGCTATCAGAACGAGAGCACTCAGGTATTTGCAACGTTACCACAGAATAGATAATAGTACAAGTACAGAAGCCTCACTGCTTTGATTTTCACAAATGCCGCCTTTTTATGTGCCTACATAATTATTATTAACAAACGGACCGCCCGCTAGCAGCCGACATTGAGCTCTCTGGCGCCGCGCGAAGGTCGACATTACTCCACACCTTGTCAAATGACCCGAAAATAGGGTTGTCAAGTCAATACTTCAATTAAATACCTACCTATTATACCTAACTATCCGCGTGGTGTCAGAATAGAATAACACCTATCTATTTCTTCCGTGGATGTCGTAACAGGCGACTAAGGAAATAGGTTTAGGTATGTTTTAGGCGACAGGCTACCAACCTGTCACTATTCTACCTCTTCCATCTTTGCAAACCTAAAACTATGCTAGAAGTGTCTGCGATATAAACGTAATCATGGTTTTGTCTATATTACTTTTCGTGTGCTCTCCCTACCCCATTTGGGAACACAGGCGTGATTGTATGTATGTAGGTATCTATCAGATTTATGTTGTTTGTAATATTTAAGCCAAAGATACATTAGGCGACATTTGTTGCGTTACATTTGTCGTGCGACATGTCGAGCTATGTAGCGCGACGTCGCCGGACATCGCTCGACATGTCGCGCGACACGTGTATATACCTACGCGGATATAAGTCGCGCGACATGTCAAGCGATGTCGCCTAATGTATCTTTAGCTATACCTACTTAGCGGTTACACTTTTATTTATTCTATGACGCGGGGTCGAAAATAATAATTTATATTTTTCATTTTCCCGACAATCGACTGCAATACAGAATATTTTGGATTCATTTTGCTAATTAAAATATGACACGCGTTTGCGATGTAAACTGAATCGCGCTGCGTAAAAAAAGAGGCGCGCGTGCGCCGCGGGTCAGTGCGCGGCAACCACTGATTAGGCCTCATCGATGAGGCCGCCGATATGTACTTGTAGCTCGGCGGCGGAACGGCGGAGTGACACCCCCCTGACGTTACCCAGAAGCCAGCACTAGAAAAGCGGCATCACGATTTGGGACAACTCTATTTGGCGTCTGCTAAACACCGAAGGATTTCATCACTTTTATTTCTAAAGGGTGGACGACATCGTTTTAGCAGATACCCCAGAAGGGTGCAATTTTGCCAGTGGTTGCTATCAAACCTACACCAGAATATTTTGTGGACAGATGAAGCCACTTTTAGCAGGCTAGGTTTGTTAAAATAAATATCCACAACGAGCATTGGTAGTCCGACGTAAATCCTCATCTGCTGAGATTATTTTCAAACTCGCTTTTCGTTAAATGTTTGGGCGGGAATCGTCAACGATTGTGTCATAGAGCCATATTTAATTACTTACCCTAAACTGAACCAAGTACAAAGACCTGCTAAGAAATGTACTACCAACTCTACTGCAAGAAATTCCACATCATAACATAGAAAACATGTATTTTCAACAAAACGGGGCTCCAGCTCACTTTTCTTTGCGGGTTCGTGTCTATCTCTGAACCAACAGTTTCCTGACCGCTGGATTGGACGCGGTGGTCCAGTCGCGTGGCCGCCCCGTAGCGTAGTTTTTTGTGAAGTGACATCAAAAGGCGTATAAATTTACCAACGAGGATACAACACCATCATGCAAGAACTCCGTGAAAAAATAATACAATCTTTAGATGCCGTCGTAGAAAACGAGTTTGTACTCGGTAGACTGAAGTCGAATCTAAGACGACGTGCAGACTTGTGGTGCCGAGAGGGTGGTGATCATATCGAGCACCTGTTTACGTACATTTAAGAACTTTACACAATTTTATTATGTAGTTTAAAAATAAAATTTAAAAACAACTCAACTTGGCTTATTATTCGAATGAATGCATTATTAGAACTTGCTGAAAGCACCTAGTATCGCAATTATTATTACCTGACACTGAGTGCCGAGATAAAATTATTTTACAAGTTGATATGACAGCTAATCACTTGCTGTAGGGTGTCCATAATTCAAGATTTAAATTTTTACTTTTGTTAGAAATTTAATAAAAGTTAAGCAAGGCCAATCTTAATAATTCACTAATCGCATTACATTATTTTTCAACAACTGAGTCGGATAAGCTGGTTTTGTATCACGTCTTCTGTGTCACCCTGTATATTCGAGTCAACTTATCTCCACAATCAATCACGTCTGTATCGTGGCGTGGGGCTCGAACCAATGCTGTTCTTATCTGTTAAAATCGTTAAAACAAAGGAAATTCAAGAATGTTCTGAATTTAAAATATATTCCAAACATCTATTTCCAGCCAGCGTTAGAACGGCCAGCAGCATGCATACATGCATGCCACGTATTTCAAGCGTCCCTTTATGTTTAAATAAATCGGTTTACGATGATCGCGGATTTCCTTTCTATGACGATGCCTAACGGGAGAAAGGTTCGAAATTCAAAAGTCATCGCCACTGCCGAGTGGACAAACACCCGAAACGGTAAAGTTTCAGGACAGTCCATTTACAAGGAACAAAAATACCGGAATAAAAGTTTCTGTGTCTGCAGTTACTTTGAAAGAAATTAAATTGTTTCCTGTTTTGGTTCGGATGGAAAATATGAGTTTGAAACTCGCGCAAAAGCATGGCCCTTGTTTTTTAGAGTTCCGTACTTTTAAAGAAAATAAATAACCCTAATAGGATTATTTCATTGTCCGTCTGTTAGTCTGTCAAGGTCCTTTTTTGCAGGAAAGCGTAGGACTACAAAGTTAAATTTGACACCAAATAAAAAGGTCTTTGGTTTCTTGAAATTGTCACAAATATAACTCTGAGTTAATACAATCAAAAGACATAGGCGTTTATGTCGCATCTTTCATGCATCTGTAAACGATAAAAACTTATACTTACCTTACTTACATTCTATTGAAGACAAATGCAACTACTATTATTTCAACTAGCTGTGCGACCGAGCTTTGCTCGGATTATTCAGTAAGTAAGAAATCATATCCCGGTTTTTATTTTTTTTTCTCGGAAAATCGCGTTTTCCCGGGAAAACCACAGATATAGATAAACATAAAACTCTAATCCTTGTCTATATAAAAATTTTCATGAAAATCGTTAGAGCCGTTTCCGAGATAGCTGGTATATAGAAATAAATATATATACAAGAATAGCTCGTTTAAAGGTATAGGATTTACGGTATAAACCACGTGTGATTTCGGGTTAAGAATCACACCTCATCATTTCTTCCGTGGATGTCATAACAGGCGACTAATGAAAAAGTTTGAGGTATGCTTTAGGCAAGAGGCTAATAACCTATCGCTGCTAAACCTCTTTAACTGTAAACCTTAAATTTACTTAAAGTTGCTAACAAGCGTGTAATACTTAATCATAGTTTTGTCTAAGTTACATTTCATGTGGTCTTCCTGCCCTATTTGGGAAAAGTGACACAACTTTTAATGTATGTTAGGTATACGTTACAATCTGTCGCGAGAAAATTTTCTAAAGGAATGAAAGTTAAAACGAAAACGTAGCTTTAAAAACTCTTGCAGATTTTTCAAACGCCCAAAAGTGACTCGGCGAGTATTTAAATTGTTAATTTGCCCTTAGGACAACTCAGTTTGGAAGGGCCAACATGGCAGGTCGGTTGTTTGATCAAAATGAATTATATAATGTGTAAACATACTCATAGCCGCAAAGGGTCTGCATGAACAATTGTTAACCTGGTTAACGAACGGCTAGGATATAAAATTAATGTATGAAATGTTTCAATCCTAAAAAAAATATTTCATACTTCATAATTCATTTAATGAATAGGAGTAGGAAATTATGTCGCAACCCAGTTAGAGGGCAACACTTTATACATAATATATAATAAATACATATTATTTTATTATGTCACTAATATACGTTTTAATGCAATAAGCAAAACATCTGCGTAAAGAAGCCTATTATTCTAAGACATCGTGCGTGATGAAGTCGGTGTCAATACTAAATTTAATTTCGATCATATTAAGAAAATATGACGATTAAATGAATTAAGTCGTTTTTGGACTTCACTAAATATTTTTCAGACGTCCTACGGCCCCTAGTAATAGAGTCGTATCAGATATTTATCCAGCCTTATTGTGTCAGATATTGGTGCTGGTGAGTTTAAAACTCATTTCGTAAACCGCACGCAAAATAACAATGCCATATCTATGCAGAAGTCGCAAAAATAACAATTTCCCATTTCACCAAGTGAAATGTACCCTTATTCGGTTGGTTCGATCTGTTTACGCCATTCCGTCGAATCGGTGTGTGCAAAACAAGAATGCGTTTTAAATTGGATGCCGATAAAATAAATGTCAGCGTAAACGTTCGGCAACAACTAACAATTTGGTGCCGAATTGAAAAAGCTTACCTACAAACATTTATTGCGTTTCAAAACATTATTCGGGCGTTTCAACCGCCTTTGTTTGGTCACATTTTTTACGAATCGGCTGCTGATTTTGATACAGTTTTTGACTCTTTGTTGTAGTTCCTATAAAATCCAATAGATCTTACAGATATTGAGCCACTTGTTAAGAAAAGTGTCGATAAATTTGACAATTAAAATGGCCGAATGATTGCCTGAACAATTTCATCTAGGAGATTTTTATACATACATACAATCACACCTGTTTCCAGGGTGACAATATCATAAAAAACGTGATATAAATAAAACAGTGACTTCTAACGCTTTCCATAATACCAGCATAATATTGTAGGTTCAAAAGCACAGAACAATGTAAACTCAGTAGCAAAAAAAAGTTTTTTAATCAAATGACAGTTCCTTAAACAATTTGCATTTCATTATCAGCCATGCATAATGAATTGTTCTAATTCAAACAAATTTCCCGAGCAAATGAGGAAAATAAATGATGACAAATGGATACTTTTACCAGCACTTCCCGAGTCAAATCAGCCGTCAAAAGAGCTCCAATGGCCCGATCATTAACTCCTTCAATGAATCCAAATTACTCTGTATATTTCGCATTAAAAGTTTCCTCAATTACACACTTATTAAGCCGAAGCTTTCAGCCGAATCAAATAAAACAAAATTCAAGGGTTTTATTGTTTTTCGGGGCTATTTTACCGAAAGAGTTAGGGGTAAATGGGGTCAAAAGTTAAATTTGTTGGTATTAAATTTCCTGGTATAATTAATTAGTGTACCTATTAGCTCGTGTGGTGTCGGATTTAGAATTACATTTCTTTATTTCTTTCGTGGATATCTTAAAGAGGTGACTAAAGAAATAGGTTAAGCCATGTTTTAAGCAACAAGCCAGTAACCTGTCACCATTATGCCTCTTCACTAAAAACCTTAAAATATTATGTCGTTAATATTTTATTTCGTCGTCGTCGGAAATATTTTGGAAAGGTTTTCAGACGCGTATACCTGTCGTTAAAATATTTACAATAAATTCCATGCCAATAGATGGCGATTCGAACAACGAACTACAGTAAACTGAAATGTCTATGTACTTAATTAAATCCGTCCACTTGACGTCTTATAATAAAATAAATTAATGCCAGCTGTATCTTGTGAAACCGCTCGTATAAATCAAACACCTCTACATGTACGAGTGCCTTTCGAATTTAACTTCAGTCGTATATCATGCGAATATAAAGGGATGAACTGAGGGACGAGTTCTTAAAATCTGTATTTCAATATCCAAATCACAATAACCTACATTAAGAAACATGAATCCTCTGATAGCAGTTTAAAGTGTACATTTTGAAATCGATATGAATTTAGATACGTAATTGCAGTCAAAATTCTAACATCTTAAAACAAGATGATGATGACGTCAGTAGGTACAATATGCAAGCTCATGACCCCAATGTGCGATTGTTATTGGAATTCTAGATTGTGGCCATTTTGAGCCGTTTTTTGAATGTCATACCTATAGATGTGAATATGTGATGTAGAAAACAACAGTAATCTAGCAGTAAAGTTCTTTTGGCTGTCATGTGGTATACAGATGTTTTTTTGCTGATTGTGTTTAAGTTTAAGTGGGTTTCAATAGTTCCATAAGTTAGTAAATGGGACGCTTTGTCAAGCTCGCAAAACTCAGCTGTTCGGTATCTTTTAGAAAAAAATCCTCCACTTAAAGAGGCCATTCAAAACAGATCCTGAATAAATCGAGTGTGTTAAAAGAAGGATCAGTAAAGAAGTTTTTAGTTTGGGATGAAAGAAAAATGCTATGCATTTGGAATGTAAAACGTCGTAGCACAAGATAAAATCATTTTTTATTACCAGTAAGGAATCTTTATCTATCTTACATGAAGACACAAGTGTAAAAAAAAAGAAAAATGCGAATAGCGCAACTGAAAAATGTGCAATTTGAAATTGGGATATCTCAAAAATATTGGCAATTTTAGTGTAAAGTAAGGCCAACCAGACGAGATAATAAACATAAACAATGGTACCGTTACTGAGTTACGTGGCGGTAGTCAGATTACTATCTCTATCCTTATCACTCGTATGCAGTTATGGCGTCAACCTCTGAAACTTTGTTTACATTCTTTATCTCGTCTGGTTGGCCTTACTTTAGTAAAACAGTTACGTCTTAACCACGTTACGTTTTGGATGCTCTGCTTACCCCATCAAGGAACACAGGCGTGATGTATGTTTGTATTAAGGCGCACTATTATAAAGTTCTGCCTCAATAAACGTGAAAATCTTTTCTTCGCAGCAATACTTCCCAAAGTCGGCGCGAGGGCCTTGTTTCCTCTTAACTTCCTGGCCCTTTCCATTATAACTTAGTTATGGAATGGCAAAGGACAACCCTTCGGAAGTTTTTCCCCTATTTAGTTTTTTCAATAGGAATATTAATATTGAATGCTCTATTATTTTCGCTAAAGTTTTGCGGACTGTCAAGATGTCTGAAGTTAGAGATGGCGGGTGTCGATTTTTTTTGTTTTTGTCACAATTTATATGTATTAAAAAAATCTGCTAAAAAGAGACGTGAATATTGCTATCTTAATCTAACTTACTCACCCTATTAACGTAAGTAAAAGTTACTAAGTGGCGGGTCGTAACAAGTGGTTAGACATTTATAATTGCGTTTGGTTAATTTATTAATCACGCCTATTATTCCCAAATGAGGTAGAAAAAGCATACGAAACGCTAATTGGCTTACTTCTTTTTCTTTCTTTTTTTAGATATTGAGTTGGTGAGTATAATAGCGACAGGCTGGTAACCTGCCGCCTAAAACACGCCAATTCCCAATTGCCTCTTTTGTTTGGCTGGCTAAGTGGCTAATTTTTCATCCTCATTTTTTTGAACACATCCTAATCGGAACACTTTCACAACTATCACTTCCGTCTTCTAACCTGTCAAGCCCCCAATTTGCTTCCATTAGGCACACGTCGCCGGCATCCTCCAGCGACGAGCGTAATTGCATCAAAGAGTCGATCGCACGTGAGTGCCTCCCGGTTGCGGCGAGCTGTCGGTTATTCCCAATTTGACGTGTAAATTGTAACACTGAGTCACTGTCAGGGCGACTTGTAGCAGCAATTTCTGACACAATAAGGTTGTATAAGCTGATACGACTCTATTACTAGTCACTGGCAAAAGAGCGACTTGTAGGTACAGACAGCAGCAATATCTGACACAACAAGGCTGCTTAAATATCAGATACGACTCTATTACTAGTTAATCATTAAACTACCGTGAGACTCACTCACGTTGAAAATTGTTCGGATAACTCACGTTAATAAAATCGGAGTCACGCGAAGAGAGCCGAGGCGCGCAGTTCGCGTTTGGCAGCAGCAGCTGCCGCTGCTCCTAGATGAAGGGCTACGAATTAGTCCGAAACATTGAAGGGCTACGAATTAGTCCGAAACATGTCGAGCTAAACTCGATTTAATTAACGTGAGTTATCCAAACAATTTTAAACATCTATTACTAGTCACTGTCGAAAGTGACATAAAAGCTGCATAATCTGATACTAGTCTATCACTAAGCCAGTAGGACGTATCAGGTATTTTTGCCCGCTCCGCTGTGTCAAATGTTATTGTTGTTAAATATTGCTGATGTACATTTTTTAAGAGCTCCTAATACGCGGAAGCACCACTTCCCCAACTATCACTTCCTCAGTCTTCTAACCTGTCAAGCCCCCAATTTGCTTCCATTAGGCACACGTCGCCGGCATCCTCCAGCAACGGACGTAATTGCATCAAAGAGTCGCACGTGAGTGCCTCCCGGTTGCGGCGAGCTGTCGGTTATTCTCAATTTGACGTGTAAATTCTAACACCGAGTCACTGGTAAAAGGTCCACAAGCCCGTATCGCACGCATCGGACGCATCGCATACTGACATTATAAAGCTGAAGAGTTTGTTTGTTTGTTTGTTTGAACGCGCTAATCTCAGGAACTACTGGTCCGAATTGAAAAAATATTTTTGTGTTGGAAAGACCATTTATCGAGGAAGGCTTTAAGCTATATAACATCATTCTGCAACTAATAGGAGTGAAGAAACAGCAAAATGTGGATAAAACGGGCAAAATTATCCAAAGTCATTATTCTACGCGGACGGAGTAGCGGGCACAGCTAGTCGGATATATTATGTCGACGTGCGATGCGTACAATGCGGACAGGTAGATGCACTTATATGAGATTCTACATAGGTACATACATATTCTCACGCCTGTATTCCCAAGAGGGGTAGGCAGAGCACATGAATTCAAAAATCCAGTGCCACGTTTAGCAATTTCAGGGCAACCATGAGATTCTATATGTATAATACTACGATCCGTTGCGTGCGATGCGTCCGATACTGACAAATAAATGGACGCTTACCTTTAAGAACGACTTGTACTGTCACCAGCATAAATATCTGTCACAGTAAGCCTGCATAAATATCTGATACGACTCTATTACGCAGTAAGACGTGTCATTTTTTTTTTATGCGCCACTGTGGCAAATGTTATAGCTGGTGACTGTACATTCAGGCTGCTAGAAAACCAGCTAATGTTTTGAGGATCGCTTATTACGAACAAATAAAGAAATTGCCAAGTATTTTTACTGGCGGTCCTAAACAAATCATTCGCATCACATCAGCCAGAAAGTATGAAACAGGCAGTTTTTGCGATATCATAAAATAATTTTGCATTATAAAAGTTGTCCAGCATGATCTAAAACTTACAGTTTTAACCTTGCCTTTTATGGCATCCACGGAAGAAATAAAAAAGGTTTTTCTAAAGCCGACCGCTAAGCTGACTTGAAAACTCCATAGAATTAGGCATCGTGTAAACAAAAAATCGACTGAAATTATTTCAACACTAAGGACCTAAATACTTACTCAACTAATATACACGATTTATTTTATGTCAAATTTGGTAATACGAGGTGTGTTCAAAAAGTATCGCGAATTTTGTGTTTTTTCAAAAATTATTTATTTATTCATGAATATCTATTTTGTCCCCTTCAAAGTAATCCCCATGAGATATTATACACTTGTGCCAACGGTTTTTCCAATCTTCGAAGCACTTAAAAAAATCATTTTTTTTTATCTTGTTCAGCTCCTCCATCGATGCCGTCTTTATCTCGTCAAGAGAAGCGTAAAGTCGTCCTGTCATGGGCCTCTTCAGTTTAGGGAACAAGAAAAAGTCACAGGGGGGCAGATCTGGGGAATACGGTGGCTGCGGCATCATTAGTATGTTGTTTTTGGCCAAAAAGTCGCGCACAAGCAACGATGTGTGAGCAGGGGCGTTATCGTGGTGCAAAAGCCAATTTTTGTTCTTCCACAAATCCGGGCGTTTCTGGCGGATTGCTTCGCGCAAATTGCGCATAACTTGCAGGTAATATTCCTTATTGACCGTTCTTCCCTGTGGCAAGAACTATTTAACCGATTCGACGATTGGCTAATACCATTTTCTCCACTTCATTAATTTTTTTCGTCTGTTGTTGAAGTGCTCGGTCGTCCGGCACGCTCTTCGTCGTTCACATCTTCTCGGCCTTCTGAGAACATTTTGTACCACCGATAAACGTTGCTTCGGTCCAAGGTAGCTTCTCCGTATGCCACAGTCAACATTCGAAATGCATCCGCGCACTTAATTTCGTTTTTCACACAAAATTTGATACAGGTTCTTTGATCCATTTTTTTGAATAGGTAAAAATCGAAAACGATCCAAAACACGTGCAAGCAAAGCAGCTGTCAACAATTAAATGAACATTCAAATTGGCCGAGCTTGTCGGCATAAGTGAGAGACATGAGTACCAACATAACGCCACAAAAAATTCGAAATTCGAATATACGTAACCCGCGAAAATTCAAAAGTCGCGATACTTTTTGAACACACCTCGTACATTATTATACAATACCTACACGAACATTAAACTTATAAGTTACATACTTAAAATAAAATCGAAAATAGTATGAAGAAAATGATATTTTGATGTTGAAATCACTATTAATCACAAGTTGTTTATTTATTACATTAAGGGTGAATTAACCTCCTGACGACCAGCGTCAAATTATGTGTAGTTCAAAACTGACTCTTAACGTCAAAAGACAAGGTTACAAATAACTTGGATTTTATGTACTATGTATAGGACGCAGGTCGTCAGGAGGTTAAACCAAACAGAAATAGTCATGGAATAAATGACTTTTTACTCGCGATTAAATTATTTTTTTCATTTTGAAACAAACGGGAAGAATTGCTAAGTAATTCCAACATTTTATTTCTCTCGTTTTTTATATCGACCCTTATTCGTGCAGAATGACCAAGAATAGCCCTTTAAAATGTGTGACCAAATACAGAAAAATTATGCACAATATTGTTAAAGCATACCAAATATATTAAAACACCGTCAGTTCTAAAAATAGCTTGGGCTAAAATAGATTGTCTATCAGCCAAACCTGATCTTACTAAATTCCGAATCCCTAGTCACTCAATCAAAGTTCGTAACAACTTTGACATTTGCTGAATATAGAATAATGAGGCTTACGAAGATCTCATAAATCTCAATAAAATTCTGTTTGAAACTGATTGAGACGCGAAGTTTAAAGAACATGACTTCGTTGCGAAGCTGCCGGTGAACAAAACGTCTAGTGTGCTCAAAACGATCGTACAGTCGTTAACGAATTCGTTTGCGAGTTATCGCGGAGATGTATGGAGACGTGTTGACTGCGGCAGCTGTGCAAACGTTCCGCTGGCGGCGCTGTCTCTCTTTCAATACAATTTCAATGCAGTTTGTCGTAAGCGCCAATGAGAGCAATGTTTTGGACTTTCTGTTCATAATTATGCTGCTGTTTTGTTATTGGGTAAGTTACTAAGCGAGTTTTCTTTATGTGAATTATGCAGGTTGTGGGTGCTATTGTAAGTACCGATTTTTTTGTCTGTGTGGTGTCGGATTAGAATGCATGTCCTCATTTGATCCGTGGATATCGGAAAAGGTGACTAAGGATATAGGTTTAGGTATGTGTTGGGAGGGGAAGACCTAGTCGGACGTTCCGTGATCAAAATCTGGGACGTTTTAGAGTAGGTACCCAAAACCGACGAGCATCTATGAAGAGATCAATGAATGTTATTGAAGCAAAAGTGGTATGTCAGGATCATAGCAAGTGCAACAAAGTGTTATCTGCCTACCTCTGAGGGAAATAGGCGTGACGATAAGTATGTATTGTATTTATTTTACCATTTCAACATTATTCACAACGAGCCGTTAGGTTTAAAAAAATATATGCAACTTTGCGTCATAGTTTTACTCACTAATATGATATAGTGAGGGAATTAAAGCTCTTGTAAGACGTTAATTGAAGATAAACTATTTTTTTGAGTGAAATGTTAACAGATATAACTAATTAACTCGTAAACAAAGAAATACAGATTAAACACTAGGTACAAGGCAATCAACATCGAAATAGACAATTTGTAAGCACCTAACCTGTTTTTTTGTGTTAAAAGTAAAATATATTTTAGTGCGAAAGTTCCAATTAGAGCTGCGTTCGGACGAATGGTCTCAATTTTAACGAGAAAAAATACTTTGTTGCTATTCGTTCGAAAAATCGGCATAATAGAAGACTGAAAAAATTGCGTGGGATGGCAAAATAAATGTATACTATACTAGTTGACCCGGCGAACTTCGTACCGCCTTAGCGCAGCTTTGTATTTTTCAATCTTTCTGAGAGATTTTCTTAATATTTTTTTTCCGCGAGAACCTTCTACAGAGTATTAGAAAACTACAAAAAATCTGCCAAATCGGTTTAGCCGTTTTCATGTTATGGCGTAACAACGGGAAACGGGTTTAATTTTTATATAAATATACAGATTTATACTTTTTTTCTAGTAGTACCCATCACAAAGGAAGAAAAGATTAGAAAATAATTTGTTTTGTTATTACGTATACCTGATGAGTTTTATAATAGTCACACGAAATTCTGAAACAAAAGGTTTCCGTTAGTTTTCTTCTCACATTATACTTACTAAGTACACACGATCATAAGGAAACACAAAGAGAAACAGGTGGGATTGTATGAATGTATGAATACTTATACCACAATAGATATAATATACAATCACGCCTTTGTTCCCAAATGGAGTAGGCAGAGCATATATAACGTGACGTAGAAAAAACCATGCTTATGACTTTTTTCACGCTCCACAGCCACTTCTAGTATAGTTTTAGATTAGTGTATAGGTTTGGAAACAGGACATCTACTGAAAAAATGAGATGTGTTATTCTATCTTGACACACACAGGATGTATGAAAATTACAAAAAAACGCTTCATAACGTAAGCGACGCATTATCACGGGTATTGCCACTTTACTTGGCAAATAAATTGCTTCCACGCGTGTGATCACGCATATAAATGAATGAGTGGAACTTAAGCCTTTAATGGAGCCCAGGGGCCACTTATGGAGGATCCACAATATTGTTGCCACGGAAATTATAACAAGCCCACCCGACTCTATTCGGCGGTGTTATTATAATATTAATTGTTTAAACAATAATGTGCGCAGTGTGAAGTAATGCTATTGAGATCCGGTTTTAATCGACATCCTTTTTAATAGGTACCTACATCGTAGTTTATTCTAATTTTTTCGTATAGTTATGACTTATGAATGTCACGTTTGTATTTCCAAATGGAGCAGGCAGAGCACGCGAAAAGTCACACAGACGAAACTATTACTTTTAGCACACCAGTTGCTAGTGATGTATGCTTTTTGTACCAACCAAAGATTTTATGGATTAGATTGGAAAGATAGTTATTTCAATCGTTATTAAATTCAAACAAAAACGGTTTCTAACCGCGCACAAAAAATATGTTTAATTCGGTGTTTCTAATGCGTCGTAGCATCAGTGGTGTCGACAAAACTCCTGTTTTGATGCATTGGTCGTGAAAGTTCAAATCAAGATACGTATAATGTTCTCCACAACTTTAAATCCAGTATTACCCGCATGAGCATTCTCTCACTTCATCAAATAATCGAAACAAAAACAAAACTTTGTCTGCGGGTGATGTCTACAAAAATACGACTCGAAAAAAGGTCTAAATAGTTACAACATTTGATAAGGCCATAACAGTGGGATACTATCCTTGATTCCAGCCAGTCATATCTTTATGGGTTAGTAAACTTTAACTTCTAGGTTAACGCATTTTCGCAGCTTCACATACTGGGTTTATTTTATTACTCACCA
This sequence comes from Adoxophyes honmai, assembly GCA_005406045.1. Lineage (NCBI taxonomy): Eukaryota > Metazoa > Arthropoda > Insecta > Lepidoptera > Tortricidae > Adoxophyes > Adoxophyes honmai. Next base: position 58,335 of record BHDV01012456.1, read on the forward strand.
TACCATTTTGCGATAGTTACTGCCATTATTATGTTACAGTAGCTCTAAACCCGCCTATGTCTTTTACTAGAAACTTTGGATATATTATAGTGGTGGTATTTCCTATAGACATAAAATTCATGACTCAGAAAACCGAATCTTGTGATTTGTTTAAAATGACTAGAAGCTGAGGAAGCGTGCTAAATACATTTGATCCTTCCTACTATAATTATTGGCTATAAACCATCGACTTTTGACATTCCCATTGAAGAGATGTGACGTTAACGTTTATGTATGACCCTATTTATTCCTGTTTGGCTTGGATTTTCTGCTTCATCCTGGTGGTTGGTACTCTTCTTCATTATCGAGCTATACAATGGCACTGTGGGTGTCACGAATATATTTTTTTAGTGTCACAACAAACGTAAAAAAGATTTCCTTCGTTGGGCAATGCAATATCACTGAAGTTTTCTGGAAATAGGTTCCATAGTGAGTGAAAACTCAATTGGTTTGATAGTATGCACCTTCAAAAGGCGAGTGTACCGCTAATTGCAAGTTCAGCATCACATCCACTGTCCTAATTAATGCTGCAGTTCCACCCGTTCGTTTTGTAAGCCTTTCAAAAATTTCCAAGACTGCCATTTATTGATATAAAAGATGCAATATGTTAGCGCTTGGCGCGCAGTACGTTGCTTCATCTCTGCCAGGAAACATTTTTTCTGCGTCATTAATCGCCTCGGAAGCACATCGCTTAGCTGCAGGCACGGCTATAATATTGTTTTATGTATCGACTAGTTTACTTAGACCCTCGTTGAAACATAACATACACCAAATACACCCTCCATATGCACAGCCACAAGAAACAAGGGCTCCTGGTGAACTGGTTTTAAATTTACTGTCTAGTTTTCTGCGGTGAAAGTCTGTGTTCCGTACAGAATTTTAAAATAGTTTGGCTCGGTTTTACATAAACAGCGCGTTATGCTGGGATCCCGTTGTGCCTACTAATTTGTTTACTATTTAAGAATGGAAGTGTATTGCATATTTATTAAGCAAGTTATACTTATATCGCGCGTTGGTTTAAGATCACTCGACGAAAATAGTGGGAGTTAACGGCGCATCGAAGGCAATGCGGAAAGGTGAAGTGCAACTGATCTACCAATATCGTGTTGCCGTCCACCCCCTCGTTCTTCGGATACCGAATAGCCTGTTAAAGTGTGCCACTGCTGGGCAAAGGCCTCACCCTTCGGTCTTGCGGATTTTAGAGCAGTCTTCTACGTATGCGTCCAAGTTGTCCCGCCATCTCCTTCTCGGCCTGCCTCGACGTTGCTGGCCGTTCTCCGGTATCCACCAAGTGGTTGTGCACCCATCTCTGTGGGTGCATGCGGCAGACGTGTTCTGCCCAGTCCCATTTCCGCCTGGCAGTCTTTTCCTCAACATCAGGAATGTGTTTCCTTGAGCGCAGCGTGGTGTTTTAGATTCTCTAGATCCTGTTTAAAATTGTATCAAAAAATTAAAATGACATGATTAACTCCCGCTTTGTGATAAATATGAGTGAAAATCGCGAAAGCTTAAGCTATCACGGTTATACTTAGTAAGTTATAAAACCAATTGAATTGAGCATAACCGCAAGATTTAGCTGCTGCTAATGTTCTACTAAAGTGGGTCAGGCAAGTAATTCAGTCATTCAAATGAATTGAGGTTTATAGCGAACATAACAGTAATATGTTTGCCAATTCTGGCATGAACTAAGTATGTTTGGATAAGCCTCTGGAAAAAAAGAAATACGATATGGGAAGTACTTCTACGTCAAGTTTGTTTTATGCATTATTTTTTTAACTCAACACTAATATTACATGGATATTTAGTGCAGTCATTGAAGCATTACTGCTCCGAATTTTTTTACTGTGAACCGAATTGCATACAATTTTGGAATTAGGTTCAT